>CAUYQV010076733.1:0-28601 GCA_963574575.1 Galagoides demidoff
TTCTGTGGTTCATCTTACAAGGGTACAAGTGAATCTTTCTATGAGTAGAATATGAACGTTTTAACACAATAACTAAGAAAATGACATGAAGGCTATGTTAACCAGTTTGATGGAAGTGTTTCAGATTGTGTGTGAAAACACAACACTGTACCCCAGAAGTGCATTAATGTACATAGTTACCATTCAATTAAAAAAAAAAAAGAAAGAAAGAAAGTACCAAATACAAGTACGGTATTGACATAAGTGGGGTTGGACTTTTCAACTAACCCTGTGGCTACATCTATTTTCATATGTGTACATACTGCTTTCCCTCTTTTCTTGAAAAGTTTGCATAATGTTCTGTTCTATGAACATCTTTCTTTATTTAGACAATACCGATAATGGAATATTTAGTTTGTTTCAAGATAGTTTTCTACATTTGAAGATGGGCTGCTATCATTTACATATACCATAATGAGAAACTTTTAAATAAATATTATAATAGTGTTTTGAAGATTTTTACTATAAAAACAAGTGAAAGGTCCTAAAAAACATTAGTTTTAGCCTAGCATTTCTCATTCTTTCATATATATATATTTTTAAATGGATGAAGCCTTTTTATGTTTCACAAATAGATATACATATTTTGAAGCTAATTTTCCTTTGACATTATATGATAAAACTGAGGCATTAGAATTCCTTATATTAGTCTTTGAAAGCAGAAGGCTTGAGTTGCCGTCTTATTACCAGTGTTTTACTTAGGAACCTATTACAAAAAGAGATGTTTTTTGGAGGGGGGGGGTTGGTGGTTTTCATGGCTTACCATGTTCTAGTATCATATAAATAGACTCACTATTTTAGCTAAAATGATGGCCAAAGTACAGCCAACAATACTAATTTCCTCCTGATTCTACAAAAACAAGTTTTTTTGTCTTGTGACCCAGATTGCCATTGTCACTAGTGAATGATTTTCCTTTCTTTGTAACTTTAATAGACTTTTCAAAAACAATACATGAAAATAAGTACTGTGAGGAGAGTCATCCATCATCAGATACTTATTTATTAAAGATAAGAAAAAAGAGTTAGAAAACAGGCCGTACTGAGTAGCCTAAAGCCAAAAGACAGACCTACGGCAGAGTGATTCTACACTGAGACAGCGTCTGGGACTGGCTGTCAGAGGAGGGACAAAGTCTAATTCAGAACATACCAGGAAGCAGAGAGAGGGACCGTAGGCTCATTTCGGTACTATCTGCTTGCTATAAACTTAAATTGGTTTGCAAACACAGGTTATCAGGAAGCTGATGACTGCCACTACCATCATAAACTGTCTGGGCTTATCAGATATCAGGGCTGATAAGCACCACTATTATAAGATCATATAATGTCTTGGGAATATATGATTCTTGAAACAAAATCTATTAGATAGACAAAATCTATTCTAGATAGGTGAGGTGCTATCTGCAACACAGATTACAGGAGAAGAGAATACATGGTATTAATAATTTTAAGAATTCTACACTCCTAAATGTAATTGTCACCGTATTTAATTGACAATTAGAGGTTACTGAAGCCAGGTTTAATATCTTATATAAACAGATTGACAAATATATTTTTTCTTAAGTGTTATAAAATGTTAACCAAGTCAAACCCAGGATCATTGTAATATAATACAATTCTGTATTTCACATAGTGATAAACAGTTCTTTCACCCAGTTCATACCATGAGGAGCACAAATTGGATTTAACAAATAGGACTGAGGACCTTTTTATATAGAGTTTATACAGTCATATGAACACCCATTCTTTACATAAGACTTTAAAATTAACATTATGATGCACATGAAGTAACACATCAGAACACATGCACTCGGACAGTACTTCCAGCATTAACTGGTTATAGAGATTTAGTATTCTATTTACTTAACTTTTTAAAGTCCTAAGACCTTGTAATTAATGATAAATCAAGTCAAAATAACATCATTTCAAAGAAGGTGGTAAATTTATAGTTTATGAAAAATAGAGCTGAAGAAATAATATAGATTGGGTTTTTAAATCAACTACGTAAATGTCTCAAAAAGGTTGAAAAGAGGGGTGGGGAAGAATCGAATAGAAGGTGCTAGACATGCACTCATGCTTGGCTTTAACTTGGTAAGACGGACAGATAAATATTCATATATTTTAATCCTATTCTTCTTCTGGGTTAAGTTTGTAAGAGGCAAATATTAAATAAATAATTAGAGGCCGCCTGTCCGTGTGACTGTGGCATGCAGCCCGCTTTGCATCCAGGACTCCCAGGGTGTTTTTGAGGCCTTGTATTGGACGGCAGAGCAAGGCACGGCCACAATGTCACGCCTTAGGGGACGGGGGTCTGTTATGGGTTAAATCGCGTCCCCTCAATATGTTGAACTCCTAACCCCCAGTAACCGAGAATGTGACTGTATTCGGAGTCTTTAAAGAGGTACTTAAGTTAAAATGAGGTCCCTAGGGTGGGCCCTGCCCAACATAACTAATCTAACTAAAAGAAGAAATTCGAACACTGATAGAAGATCACGTGAAGACACAGGGAGAAAACGGCCATCTACAAGCCAGGGAGAGAGGCCCAGAAGGAACCAATGCTGCTGTGAAGGAATCCATTTCTGTTCTCTAAGCCACTTAGTCTGAGTTACTTCTCGCATGCTGATACAGGGGCTGACTAATAAGGATCATTGCAAATTATTCTCTATCAGCTCAGACACAGAGAGCCATTCTTTATCCTTTATATAGTTTACAAAAAGTCTGCAAAGGAAATTCATAAATTGAACAACAATTATAAGGCAAAGATGCTACAAACTCAACACTGATATACCATATTCCAGACATAGTTCACGGAGGTTTATTGACAGTAATCAAATTCATCCATGATGGCCAATACATTTTATTCCTTAAAAAGAAAAAAAAAGTACGCAAAATCTGCCATGTTTTACTCATACATTTAATTCACACTGTAAACGATTTGGAGCTCTTTAAATTCTCCCTCCCTCTCCTTTCTCCTCTTTAATAAATTGCACAATTTTTTCAAAAAAATGCAGTATAGTAACTTGAGGAAATAATTTCTGTGAAATAAGTTAGGGTATACTTTAAGATAACTAGTAAGGTAGAATTAAAATGATCCTGACATAAATGAACGTTAAATGCCTGAGATGATGGATACCTCAATTATCCCGATTTGATTAATTCACATTGTATACCTGTATGAAAACATCACATGTGCCCTGTAAAGACAAACAACCATTATGTACCCATACTAAGATAATATACATAATTTCTGTGAAAATGGCTTTTGTTTCTACATTATAATCACTGCTTTCAAGAATGTATGCATTTCTTTTATTTGATGCATTAAGAAGCTCCTGCATTTATGATTTCAATTAATTAATATTCATTATGAGATAATGTATAAAATAACAAATAGTCTTGTTATGTTTTTCTTATACCAAATAGCATCTACATAGAATTCAAGACATGTTAGTATTATAAACATAATTTAGTGAATGGTTATCAAAACGCTGAAAGGCAATAAATGCTATAATCTAAAAATATCTTTAGTCATTTCTCCATTTTATCTATTTTTTTTTTTTTTACTTAGAGAAAATAATTACTGGCTTCTATATTGCAGTATATACTGTCATGACTTTGCATAATCACTTTTGTGAAATGAGTAATTAGAAATCCGAGTAATATTTCATATTAACTTTTGGCTTTACAGTTATTTCAATGTATTTCTTTGGCTATTTCTTAAATTAACTAAAAAAAGTTAACTTGAGTTTTCCTCCTTTAATTTAATAGTTCCTATTCAAAGATTAGTTAAAATTAATATTTAATTATTAAACACTGCAATAAGTACTCTAGAATGTAGACTAATAAATATAGGTATCAATTTTCAAGCATAGTGTAGTATATAACTGTAATACAATATTCTTTATTTTACATCATTTAAAACATTTATTTAAAGCATCAGTCAATGCCAGAATCTCCTCCAAACAAGTATAATAAGAGGCAGGAAGACCTACACAAAGCCAGATTTCCCCCCAAATGTATTCAATTCAAATGTGTTTACATCCAGTCTTCATGTCTGGTCAGTTTTCCAGTTAGAAGCATTCTCTTCTAGATAATAAAAATTGATAAAACAGCTATAAAACTTGAAAAATGCCATTATAGGGGTGCCATAAATGTAAAATTGCCAGTAGAGTTTGGGGATTTACACCTAGTGTTTGTCCCTACACAGAGGCAAACATGTACAAAGCCACTGTAATAACCCTTCAGAATCAGATAATCTTCTGACAGCTCAGTTTCACTGACAAAGAGTCCTGGGCAGAAGCCAGGAAGCCCAGGTGCGCTGTGTCACGCCAGTATTTAATGTGGTCTAATATCAGATAGATGCTAGGGAGAGAAAATACTCAGAATAACGTACAGATAATAGCATGGACAGCTACTCACTGCAAAATTACTCTTGCTCACCATGCTGTGAGCTTTGTATTAAATTTTTCTGTCAAGTGGCAGGAATCACAGGGATAAGTACCTCAAAAACCTTCCTTGCAACCTTGGATAAGGATCTATAATATTAAGCTTTCATATGATAATGGAAAATGTTGCCCTTTTTGAAAAATTGCTGACTGGTAATGAAAGTCGTAATCAGATTGCGGTTGCAGCGGACCAGGAGGTGGGGAAACTGTGCTGGGGACACCCCCTTCTCCCCTCCGCCCCTTTTGCAAATTTAGCAGACTTGACAAGATGGGTGAGTCTTAGAGAATTTATCTTACATGAATTTCCAACAAAGCCCCTGGGGTTGTTTTATAAGATGAGAAGGTGGCGGTTTAATAAATGCTGGGCCACCTGAGGCACTTTCATTAGAGGCTTTCTCTAGACAACATCACGATCCTGCATCATCCTCCCACCCTCTCTGGCGAATGCCGGTGTTCCCTCTTCAGTGAGAATCAGCAGTATATGTGAAGGCATGAAGGAAGATGATTCCATTTGCCTTTGGGTGTCCAAAATCACTGTTTGTAACACCATCTAGTTATAATTAATTCAGATGGGTTTTATTTGAATGCAAAATTGTAAAAAAAAAAAAAGGGAAGACAGAAAATGAGGATACTTGGGAGGATATATCAGTGACTGTGATAAAGGTTAAATCTCAGCTGTGACTTCAATGACAGGACTGTCCATACATTTGAAACTATAAATATCCTTTCAACAATACTAAACGTCTACATTCTTTTAGTGTTTTAAATAACCAGCTTATTAAGAAACTGATAGGAGGTGACTGATAAGATGGGGAAGGAGATCACTCCTGCAAGTAATAAGACGCTAACTGTTAATACATTTTTAATGTAATTTCTAATGTCAGTGAACGCATTTTCCAGTCTTAGAGAGGCAGGGAACAGAGGCGAGATTCATAGACGTTTTCATCCGTTTCAATGGACTTACCATCTGTGTAGGCTTCTCTGCGCAGATGTCCTGGCTGGTGTTTTTGTTTCTTGGCTGGTCTGGTTTTCTGCATCACAGCGGCACTCATGTTGCTGTCTGTAGACACAGGACTTGTGGGTCTGGGGCACTGAGATGCATGAAAATGTCGGCGGCCTGAGAAGAGGAAATCAGAGCCAAACACATCAATGAATTTTAATTACCACAAGAACAACAAAAACAAAACATTAAAGCTACAAACAGCCCTAATTAAAAAAAAAAAAAGAGCTCAAATAAACTCTTCCAATAAATAATAGGCTTTTTGTCACACTGCTTGTGTTACCCCAAAGAGGAAACACACCGAAATCATTGTCACGTTTTTTTTTTATTGTTGTTTTTAACCATAATTGTTTTATTCTGTTAAAGGTCGTTATACCTATTTTTTAAAGAAAAACATTCCGATTATTTTTTCAACCAGCTTTCCTAAAATGTCATTCTTGATTAAACATAGTAATTAATTTTGTGTTTATATAGTCAATGTTTGCTGCTTCTCAAGAGGAAGAGCAGAGTTCTTAAAAAATTCATGTTCTAAGAACAAACGGTCCTACTGACATCCCTATTTTAATTAAATATATATTTATGGTACTCCTTGAAGGCAGACCCCTACTATCTGAATATGTTCTGAGGTATTTTCTTTAGATGGTTTGAAATGGATTTAGTTAACACATCTGGGCATATCAAAAGTTATATCCTTTTTCTATCTCATTATTTTTGCCTGTTCTAGATACTTAAGATGACACTCCTAAGATTTCTGTTTTTGGTGGTGGCAGCAGAGTTTCTGCTGTTGGTTTTGGGAGAAATAATTTTCCTATGATCCAGTGGGAACTGGATTTACTAATCAGAAATATATTTGGGGACTTTCAAATTCTCTGGCTGTCTCACACAGATGTTGTATTACAACAGTTGCAAGGTATTTAATCCATAATGGCAATGGATTGGCACAGGAAGGGCAATGGAATGGCAAGCTTACTGGAGCCATGCTTGAGCTTCATTGTTTTGGTTTCTAAACATTTTTTAGTCACAAATCCAGAACTTTCTATTGTGCCACAAGAAACTTCAAATTGACCTAGATAACGTGACTTTCGGCTATAAACAGGAGCGGCCTCCTGTAGTGAAATCAACTCATTCAAAGACGCTAACCGAAACACGCTGAATTATAGACATTGATGCAGTAAAGGAAGAAGCAATGTTGACTGGACTATTCCTTTATTTTTAATTTCAAGTGACATGCCAAGCACCATCATTTCCTAAAAAGACCAATGTAACAGAAGCCAATGTATGTTTAGTTCATTAGAATTGTGAGACAAATAAAAACAAGAGTGCCACTAAATTACAATATGATAAAATATTAAACCAAACTCTCCTTAGCTATGATGGAGTCTATTACAATTAAAGAGCTACATAAGCTAAACTACATATCCATGAAAACAGAGAATTAGGACTGAGACTGAACCCATTATTCATTCTATTGTGTAAGACCAGCTACTTCTCATTAATCCTGAGGCATAAGGTCATTTATAGATGAATTTTCAAGATAATTCTGTGTTTTGTTGACTCAATTAACTGAAACACACTCTAAATGCAGTCTGAGGCTTGGCACCTGTAGCGCCAGTGGCTAAGGCGCCAGCCACATACATGGGAGCTGAGCTGGTGGTGGGTTCAGATCCAGCCTGGGCCTGCCAAACAACAATGACAACTACAACCAAAAAATAGCCTGGTGTTGTGGCTGGAGCCTGTAGTCCCCGCTACTTGGGAGGCTGAGGCAAGAGAATCTCTTAAGACTTTGAGGTTGCTGTAAGCTGTATGCCACAGCACTCTACCCAGGGTGACGAAATGACTCTGTCTCAAAAAATAAAAATTAATTAATTAATTAATTAATGCAGTCTGAAAGCAGCGGCTTAAGATGCTTAACTTCATGCAATTTTCTAGCAGAAGATTAAACTATAAGGGAGAAACAAAACTACATGTAAAGTTAGGTGTTATTTATTAGTTTTAAAAGATAATTAGGTTTGCATACTTTATTACATTGGACAGCTACTCGAGGGCTATAAAGGATATTTGAATATCTTGAAATGTAAACCTGGTGAAAATAAATATACATTCAACAATAATAAGTGGAGAGATACTAGACATTTTTTCTTGCAACACATTCTTGATAAATAACACAGAGATGACTTCATAATAATGGTTAAATATTCTGTGAATACATTCTATGCTGATAAAAAAAAATTAGTCAACCCAATATCTGCATAGAACATGGAAAACCACCAACTGGTAGTTATTAGACTAAGGCAAAGACATGTCAAACAACAAAATACCAACTATCAATTTGTTGTGATAATCTTTTCTTTCTCTGACCTGTGTCTCTTTCTTGCTGACCATGTTATTTTTGTTATTTTACTGTACTATTTGTATTTTCTTGGCTACCAGAAATGAACACACTCATATACACTCACATACACACACACCCCCACATATACACTACATATATATATACACACACACACACACACACACACACAAATGTATATGCCTATCTACTCATTCCACAGAAATAGAAATCATGATAAATGTATATTTTATATTTAAGATTTTAAAAATTTCTATTTGCTTTCTAAACAGGGTTTAGAAGAAGAGGAGATCAGTAAAAATGTGTTGAGATACTCAAATGGCTCTATAGTAATTAAAATTAGGCTGTGTAGGGACAAGGGAAAACAGAAGAAAATAAAATAAGACTTTGGATTAATTGGCTCTCCCAATTATTAAGTTAAAAATGTTTACTTTAAGTATGGAACATTTGTGCTTGAAAATGTACGCACATTACACACATCCTTGTATCTGCCTAATTAAGTTAATATTCTAATTTGAAAGGACAGGAAGAGAAAAGGGATTCTGGAGAAAAAGCCCATTTTCCAGTAAGTGTCCCATTTGGATATTTACTATTTATTTTTCCTGGAGAATTTCAAATTAAATGGGATAAGAGCTCTATACCAATACATTTTATCTTGGTGACTTTTGACATTAAAGGAATTATATGTAGTAGACATTTAAAAATGCAAATTTCATTTAATTAACTGTATTATGGATAGCTTAAAGAAATGATATCAATTTGCTATGGCTTTCCAAAATATGAGGACCTCCCTAGGTGGCCCTATCAGTGATAGGAAGTGGGGAGCTTCCTATCACTCCTATTATTTTTAAATCAAAGTGCAATAGAAAATTTTGAAAGCCTTGTCAAAAAAAAGAGAATAATCCAACTAAGTCAAATTCTTGAACCTCGGTTTCCTTAGGTAGCAAAAATATGAATAAATAAAGACTGAAATGACAGTCGTGTTTCATATGGGACACAGATCATAGGAGAGAATCAGCAACAGCCAGATCCACGCCATGCTTTCCTGTCCCGCCTGGAGACCCGGGTGTGACTTACCGGCCGCGTCCTGCATCTGACGCCGCGCCACTTTGAGACCAGCATACTCAGCCGCGGCCGCCACTGCCTGGGCAAAATCAGCATCAGTGAAAAAGGAGCCGTCCGAAGAACTAACGCTGGAGCGTCCACTGGAAATGTTGTCCTCCTCTGAGGCCGAGCCCCAGCCATTGATCATGGATCCCGTGACAGAGCTCTCGAGGTCCCCGACACTCGAGGCAGGGGTCTGCTCGAGCCCACGTAACAAAAGCCTTCTGGTTTGCATCTTGGCCACTTCCATGTCGGCCTCGTCTTCTTCCTCTTCTGGGGCGTCTGTATCCATATCGGAGACGAGGGGGCCCGAAATGTAGCCGTAGGTATGTGGTGGGGAAATCGGCCGTGGGGGTGGCGGGGGACTCACAGGCTGTCGTCTGCAAGAAGAGGAACGAACAAGTCTCTCTCAGCTCATTATTTAAGGCAGAAAGGACAATTTAACTACAATCCACAGGCGCGCTGATTCGATCTTTGCTTCTGTTGAATTAAATTGGTCAGAAAAGCAACTGGAAATGGAAGCGTGATTAGGCCTGATTTTATTTTGAACTGCACCTGTCAAGCAGAGGCCCTCCTGAGGCCACCTATTGACTCAAGTTTAATAGAAATATATTCAGCTCTCTATAGTCTTCTTATGTCTTATCGTTTGGATTATGCTTAGTTAAAAAAGGAGAAGTAAATACTTAATTTTGGAGCACAGGCTTATGTATTTATCCTAAAGTGTTTCAAATATTGCTGGCAGTTTATTATTAAGAAGACAATGAACAGTGGTCCTGAAACGGGTTGATCCATAAACATGTTTCTGTCTTTCTCGTTCATGGCCATTCCTATTAATTCATTTCCAAGCAAATGAAGTCATTTTATCTTGACTATAAAGGGTAGAACTTCTTAGGATTAAAAAACATTACACATTCAGCATATGACACAATTTCCTTTAGATTTTACCCTATTTTTTTTAAAGGTTATGGTAGCCAGGAACAATTTTTCTCTAATTTACTCACTTACAAAGTTCCACTAATGTTACTAGCTATTTTAAACTCTACCATGTACATGGTTATTCTACCTGACACAGTGTTTACAGGTGTTCTTTCTGATGTTCTGGAATTCGTTAGGAACCAGAGCTGAAGACACAATGAAGTAGCATCCCACAACGTAAGTCCACAATAGCTGGTTTCAACCGTCTCCTCACAGACTTGAAGGACACCACCAATTGAAAGCAGTCCTTCCACTCATACCACCAAGACCATGAACCACAGTGAATATGAGATGAAGGAGAAAGTAGAAAGCATTTAGACCTCCGTGGAAAGAGGTTACTCCTGAGGAAGAAGAACACCAAAAGATACTTCCTAAATCAGCAGAGTGCCTGCAAGGTGATTCCTGCTTGGAGGACTGCTTGGTAAGGGAGTTGATCTACAGTCCCAAGCAAGGTTAGAGAGATGACAAAGTGGGGGACTCTCAAGTAGCAAAGGGATGGCAATACCTCATCAAATTCTGTACTCCTGAGACGTAGACAGGGTGGATTCCATACACGCCTGCCAATCTGAGCACTAGTGCTGGTGATCTCTTTGGCTTGGGAGATTAGAAGAGATAAGGTACAAATGCCACCAACTGGTAGTCAACATGAAGATACGTCTGAATCCTTCCAAAACTACAAATGACTACAGATACTGCCCAGGATGGAGGCTCTCATCTGTGGGGCCAGTGAGTGCTGGTGCCCTCCCCCTGCTACTCTTACTACATAGAGTACAATGAGATAGAATAGTCAGTAGAGTTAACTAAGAAGAAAATTAGGTCTTTATCCAGTTTCCTTTTTCCGTTCCATCTTTCCCATCTTCCCACCTAGGAGAATGAAACGGAAAGAGGCAGGAGGATCAGATAGGTGGTTAAACGCAGAACATGCCCCCTTATGCTATTCCACGGTAGCCACAGACAAGTGCGTTTTCCAAAGGCTGTCTGGGAATATGTGATTAAGTTTTAAAATTAACAAAAATGGGTCTTAAAAGCAAACAAACAAAAATAAACATATAGGATCTGGTCCAGATTCCACTAAGATTAAAACCATATAGGATTTGCTCAAAAGATCTAACTGAGATCAAAACCATGCAGGATCTGGTAAAGATCTCTACAAAAGAGAGGGAAAAGTTGAGTTTTGAAGGAAAATGTTTACTGCTTTTTATCCCAATGAATTCAGACACTTCAATAAGCCTGTTTCATTAATGTAAATGGAAAATATTAAAAATAAATGATTATGAAAATGCTACAATTAACTCACTTAGCGAGCACTGATTTTGTAGCTAAGCATAGTTTACAGTGTTAACTCATTTAATTCCCACAACAACTTTCGGAATTACTTTTTAAATTATTGTTTTACAGAAGAGGATATTAACATTCAGAGCAATGGAAAACCTTGCCAAAGTCACCATAGCTAGTGTATATCAAGTGCAGAATTGGAAACTAAATTTTATTTCCAAGAATGGCATCATTACACACGCATGCATAAATGTAAATACATATTTTATTATATATGTGTGTGTGTGTATAATTGCGAGGAGAGCAGAGATATTTGCCATGTGCAGATGCACTAAAAACTCTAGAAATACAAAAAATCACATTACATTGAAAAACTGTGTGTCTATATGCACACACATGTGTGCAAATGCATATTGTTACGTGTGTCCATATATGTGATATATACACACTCAGAATTCTGTGTTGTGATGCAGGATTTTTCATTTCTGGGTGGTTTTTTAATGTGTCTGTGTGTGGCACTAGAAGAAATACGAAAAATGTGTCAAAGCTGAAGTTATTTAAGAGATTAAAATGGATAATCGTTTCAATATGGAGTGTATCCTACCCACAGGAGGAAAACCATTGTTTCATTTGGAATGCAATAAAACACCGCACTTAAAAGTTAATTTACAGCCTTTGTCAGCATATGCATCCAAAATACCACAAGAAACATCTTTTTTTAAAAGGCATGTAAGACTTTTTAGCATAAAGGGAACCATTTTGACCATCAATAAAAAGACGCAGAATGGCCAACTTCACTATGAAAGGATGCCAGCATTGTTGTGTTTGGATAATTCACGTTCTCTACAGCAAAAATATCTTCATGTTAAATAAGAGCTAGTTTTGAACTACAACCACCCTGTACAAATGTTGAGGAAAGACAGAAAAATGTATTCAAACCATCTGCAAATAAGGCAAGCCCGGGGAATGTGTGATAAACACGTACAGTTTGAAATATGTAATATGTTCTATTTGAAAACAAAAAGCTATTTCAAGATGCTGCACTCAAGTGAGACTTGTCGCAAATGAACCTCAACCCTCTGGATTTCTCCCCCTGAGGGGTTTCAGCGTCTCCTGAAATAATGTACCAGAGTCTGACTGCGAATCACAATACTCTAGGCTCCTGCAAAGATGATGCCTCCATAGACATGTTCAGAGAAAAAAGCAGAATGATGCCATTAATTTATGAAAACAGGTTTTTATATAGTTCACCACATTGCATTTACCAGGCAAAAGACAAAAGGGGGAAAATGCATACCTTTGAGGTTTTTTTTCTTACACTGGTGTGTAGCCTCAATGATTTGCTAACTGAGATCAATGATTTACAAATTGAGCTAACTGTATCATTAACAGTCAGCTCAATTTGTCTATATTAATAAAATATCAGTAAATTTCTATTGCATACATGAAAAATGCTTTTTACTTTTAAAGAGATGCTTACTAAGTATGAACTCCAGTAAACTTTAATTGTACCAGACACTTGGATACAACATACGTGCATGAGTTTAATTATATCATGTTCAGAGTTATTGTCGGAAAAAAAAGATAAAAAAGATTCCTACTATTGGGTCACCTAGTTGACTCCATTTAGACAAAAATGGAATACCCCAAAAGTCATTAAAATGCCAAAGTTGCACTATCGATAATAATCCAGGTCGTCAATGTTTATTTAGTTAATATCGCAGTGTTATAATGGCTTTAGTTCGGTAATTTTTTATTAATGTGTATTCTACTTTTTATATATGTCACTAATAAATAAATTTAAAAGTCATAAATAAATTTATTCTTTAGACTTTTACTGTGTGCCTGTTAAGGTAAAGACCACAGAGATCACACGCAGTCAGAGCTCAGGTAAAGTGTAACATGATTTAGACTCTAAGATTCCACTTTAAGGCATGCATATCTAATAGGAGAGAACTATGACTAAGACCATGGCACCTTGCATTTTGTGAAATGTCTGTAATAATGTCTCTCATTCAAAATGCTCTTTTGAGAAATTTTCCACTCTTCCAAGACGGAAAGTTTAGTTCTTCAATCTTGACTCTGGAAAGACCTTGTGCTTTGATGAATAGAATGTAGTACAAGTGGGGCCGTGTCCCAGTTCTGAGTGTCATTTATAACTGGCCCAGCACTTCCTCGTCCTGCCTACTTGGGTGCCAGTTGCCACGTAAGAAGTCCCACTACCCTGAGAAGCTGGGGCTAGCTGATGAGACCGTGGAGAACAAGACTCCAAGGATCATGAGACACAGAAGAAACATTTTGCGTATGAGGACATGATGTACATGAGGGACATCTGATCCGTGAAGACGTCAGGTGCATGAACGAGGGACATGAGACGGATGAGGAGTGTCTGAGCAGTGAGGGAAATCAGATGTGTTGGGGACGAGAGATGTGTGAATGACATGGGACCCGTGGGGGACGTCAGACATATGAGTGAAGAAATGTACTTGGAAGTAGATTTTCCAGCTCCAGCGGTGCAACTAGAGCCATTCAGCTAGGCTGTGTTTCCCAGCAGAATTCCTTCAGAATTCCTGACCCATGGGATTTTCAATAAAATGAAATGTTTGTGTCAGGCCTCTGAAGTTTTAGAATAGTTTGCTAAACAGCAAGAGAAATAGAAATTCACGCATTGTGATAGGAATTCAGCTGAATAAAATAAATATGGCCCTCGTCTGAAGGAACTTCTGGTCCGGAGAAGGAGATAAATAGCATTAATGACAATTAATTAAATATGCAATGATAATGCAAATTTATGCAAGCATCATGGCAGAGGATGCACAGGGTATATGGGAACATGCTCTTATCCCGAGTTGGGACACTAGGGAAAGATTCTGTGAGGAGGGTCAGCTGTTTAATCTTGAATCTAAAGGAGTTGTAGGTGTTGACTCCAAAAAGAAAGGGGAATGATGGTATTCCAGGAAGGTGGCACCGCTTGTGCAAATATCCTGAGGTGAGCAAGAGCTGTGCTCACTGCACAACTAGAAGGGACTTGAAGACAACACAGACAGTGACTGCGGTGGGTAAGGATGGCAGGGCAGCACACAGGGGGAAGATTACAAAGGGCCTTGATGGCTACATTAAGGAAACTTGCCTCCATTTTAAAGAAAAGGGGAAGCCACTGTGAGATTCTTAAGCAGGGGAGAGACTTGATCAGTGTTTCATTTAGGATTAGATTGAAGAAGGGGGAAAGCTACAGGCAACCAGACCACTCAGTGGAATATCACTGCAGTGTAAGTCAGAGAAAACGGCTGCGGGAACCAGCAAAGTGCATTCAAGGCTGGAGATAAGTGTATATCACTCAGAATAATACTCAGGTAGTAAAAATCTGCAGGAGGAAGTACCTGAATATGTGGGTCTGAGGCTCTTAGATGTATAGAGAAATAGCTACTATATGTATGAGTGTCCCATTAGGGAAGAGGTAAGATGGCAAAGACGAGAAGTCATCTGTGGAAGGGGCAGGCATTAGAAGAGGTCCAAGGATTCTGAGGAGGCTTCATTAAAAGACAATTGAAGATGGGAATCACAACACTGCACATCAAAAAGACAGACACAATTTAATGCCTCATATTAGGAAATTGGTTAAATAAAATACAAGACACAAATGCCTAAATAAAAAAATATTCACATAGAAAAATATACTTTTCATGTACTTTTTATTAGTGCTCAATGTTATTTCCATAAATGAACTAATATTCATTATATCTTTATAGACTGAAAATCATACCTTTTAAAAAGGCTGAATATAGAAAATGGTTGACCAGAAACATTGCTTGTTGGACCATCCCCATGGGAAGCCAGGATATCGGACAGAGGAGAGACGAATCGCAGCCCAGTGTGGACCACAGAGAGAGAGGTCAGAGATGGCTGGGGACTCCACAGAGAAAATAGGGAAGTGGAGAAGTGAGAAGATAAAGAGGAGAAGGTATCAGTAGGGATCAAACCCAGAAAGGCTTGAAGTCTAGCAAAGGGTAAGGGGGAAATCCTCCTTCCCCTCGTAAATGCCCTTGGTGAACATTGGGACACTAAATATATTGACGGCTTTGCCACCCCCCACAAGCCCAGGCACAGGCAAATGCAGAACAGTGGGGGGTCTGGGCAGCTTGAGCAGGGCGCCCCCGGGAGAGTAGCATGACACAGCAGAGTGCTGGCTTTCTCCTATCCAGGCACTTCTGCCATGCCCCCAGCACCTCCCTCATCCACTCTAACAGAGAAAACAGTATGAGCGTAGCTGGCAGCTACGGTCCCTCCCCCCCAGTACAACTATGAGCATGGCCTGAGCTGAGCAGCTCACTAACAGCTGCTTCTCACCAGCCAGCACGCATCCCAGGCTGAAGTCTCACAGAAAGGAAGACCCACTCTTCTTTCTCTTGAGGACTTTCACTGGGACCGGGGTGAACAATTTGAGAACTTCCTGCTCACTTGGATTTTGTGCCAGTAGCTTAAATAAACAAGCAGGTCTTGGTACACCCCAGACAATAGAGTGGTGCAGGGGAGGCAGGAGAGAAGTCTTGGAGCTAGACTTGGGTGGCAAGGAAACCCGCATGGTCATATCTGACAGAAATGTACAGTGGGGTACTGTGGAATGGGGACCTGGGGGTGCACCCATCTCCTGCCATTTGAGAACTGCCCTATTGCACGTGGGTGTGGCATTCAAAGAGGAATAGCCTTTCCCCTGGTGCCACGGCAACCAAATGCTTCACATTCAGGTGTGTGGCCTAACCAGGTGCTCGGCCCCCACCCCTACTCATTACAACTGGAAGAACAGTTTGTACTGAAAAGTTTGTGAGAGGCTGTTTCTCTCTGGTAGGTACATGCCATAGGAAGAACTCTGCCAAGAGAGAGGGGCACATACTTCTTACTCCAAGGACTGGTAATGGAAAAGAGATGCACAGCTGTGGAACTCCCTGATAGCCAGTGTTTCACGAAGATGCGCCCTAGTGGGTCAGAAACACAGACCCAGAGAAGGTTCAGAAGCTGGATAGGGTAGTGTGGGAGCATACCGGACTGAACAGCTGTGTGCTGGGAGAGGCCAAGGAATGGTAATTTGGGGAAGCATCTAGCCCTCCCCACAGATAAACTGAGCTGCCGGATCAAGGCAGAAATATCCCAGCTCCTGGCCTCAGCACTCAGTGTATAAGCCCACCCCTGTGAACAGCACTCATGGTTTGGGACCTCATTCTGACTTTCATGCCAGAAACCCCCTCAAAAGCATTTTCTGAGCCATGTTTCGGTTTTACAAAGCTTTTCAGGCGCCCATGACCTACCCACAAACTGCCTTGTTCCTGCCCAGTGGTTGTGGAGAATAAGCTTCAGGGCCTCTCCTAAAGCTTGGGATATCCGAGTGCCCCACTGGAGAGACCAGAATTTACCACAGGCATAAAAGTACGTTTTAGCAGCTGGCTCTTTCATACAAACGTCAACCAGTGACAAGGAGAACAATTCCACAGGGTATCATAGCATCACCCAACTCAATAAAAAAAGCATGGCTGATTCAGACTCACAAGTACCACCCCCTTCTTGGAGATGAAGTTCAGGGGCACAACACAATTCAAACTGCTGGGAAAAGGTGAACACAGCAGGATGAGGCAAACTGAGAGGATTATCCAACCTGCTGGAACACTCCACAGACAACTTGGGATCAGCATTCATCCCCTTGGCATCGTCAGGGATTGGTCCTCCAGGACCCAGGGACAGGTCCAAAGGCGAGGCTGCTCCCCCCCAGACTGGACTGAGAGGCCAAATGGAAAGGTATCATCAAAATAATTTGAGCGTTATGAAAAATCAGAATGAAATGTAACCCCCATAAGGAAACAACAACTCTTTACCAATGGATTCCACTGGTAAAATGGAATTACAGGGTGGCTCTCTCAGGTGAAATTAAGATGGACAGCTTTAATTAGTTTACTCTTTGCACATAGCCTTTATGTCCACCCTGTATGTCAATGACAGGTAAAGAATTCCAAATTTGGATTATGAGGAAGCCCAACAAAACATGAGAGAAAATAGAAAAAAACACACACACAAAGGAATCACATGAATAATATAGGAAATGAATAAAAAATTCACTAAAGAAATCAAATAATTTTTAAAAAATCAAAAATAATTAGAAATTTAAAAAATTCAAGGTAATATAAAACACAATGAAAAAATCCTAAGGATAAATTAGATCAGCTAGAAAAAAAAAAAAACCTCAGAGCTTGAAGATAATACCTTCAAATGAAACAAGTCAGTCAAAGATAAAGACCCTACAAATATGAGGAATGAACAAAGTCTATAAGAAATACGGGATCACGTAAAGAGGTCAAACTTAAGAACTATGGGTACTCCTGAATGTGAAGAAGAAAACACACACAAGGGTTGCAAAATCCATTTGAGGGAATAAATGAGGACAACTTCTTCCCTAATCTCGCTAGAAATCTAGAATTCCAAAGTATAAGCAGCTCAGCAAACTCCTGGGAGATTCATCACACAGAAGCAATCACTATAACATTTAAGTCATCAAACTGGCCAAAATTAATATGAAAGAAGAACTCCTACATGCTATAATCTTAAATCATCAGGTCACTGACGAAGGAAAGTGCAGACTTCCCAACTGAGAACTTACAAGTCAGAAGGAATTATAGCTCTATCCTCAAGTCTTCTTAAACAGAGTAATGGCCAACCTAGGATTTTGTATCCTCCAAAATTAAGTTTCTTATATGAGAGAGAACTAAAATCCTTTTCAGAAAAGCAAACACCAAGATAATTTGTTAAGGGCAGGCAAGAAATACTCAGATCTGCATTATACATCAATTGACGCAATAGAGATCCACCAGTATGCCATACACCTGTGGTCCCAGACACTTGGCAGGCTGAGGCAAGAGGACTGCTCAAACCCAAGAGTTTGAGGTTTTATAAGCTATGATGTCACAGCATTCTACCCAGGATGATAGAGTGAGACTATCTCCAAACAATAAAAAAAAAAAAAGTACATTAATTTCTTTTCTATTAATTCAGATAGAACTGGAAACCATTCTTGTTATTACAGTTTCCCAAGAATGGAAAAACAAACACTGGAAGTAGTCACTATTAAGTTGGAAATAATCAGACAGCACTCACCGCCACAGGTGGAAGTAAAACTCAACAGAAATTTGGCAGGTAGGAGCAGAGAGAAGAGGATGAGTGAAGTAATATGTAGAGGGTACAGTGTACACTGTGTGGGTGATGGGCACACTTATAACTTTGTTTCAAGCAGTACAAAAGTAATCCATGTAACTAAACCTGTTACCCTGTGATAGTCTGAAATTTTAAAATAGGCTGATTTTGTTTTTGATTATACGCTTCATTTTTGATTCTAAGTGCAGACACTTAATGTATTTCCCAATTATATACGCCAACCTCAGGTTCGTACAAGTATTCATCAGACTAAAACAGTAGAAAGTAAGCCAACTCCAAATTCTTCTACAGTATCGAATTCCATTTATCAAATACTTATTAAAGAAAGTTCTATGGAATTCTGCAATGAGTAAGAGATGACCTCTGGCCTCAAAGAGCTGTTAATGTATAGAGGAAAACAGAAAAACAAACAGCAAATTCTCTGGCAAAATGACAATTGGTTAGCACGGCAAGAGAGAGGTGAGCAGAGCCCTGGGAAGAGTAAAGAGGAGGATAGTTGATTTTTTCCAGGCAACCAGAGGAAAGCTTCACAGAGAGTGTCATCTGAGCATTGTGGGGAAAGATGAGACGCGCTTGCAGGTGATAAAAAACAGCATGTGCAAGATCTAGATGTCGGTGAGCTCAGGACAGCTTCAGGCGGGAACATAACTAGATTCATGTGTGGAAAGAAAGATGACGTGAGAGTGGAGAGAACAAGAGAGAGATGGATGAGACTGGTTCAATGGGATGGCCGTATTTTAAAGGATAGGGATGGAAGGTATTTATTCCCATAGCAGCTATGGGAATGATATCCAGGTTATTTTTGAGTTAGAATTGAAGAAGCTTGAATCATTTCATTTGTGGAATGGTAGAAAGAAATTAAACAGAATAATTAAGCTGATTTCAAAATGACAAAGATACTGGTTTTTATGCTTTTGCCTATTCCCTTGGCTACCTTATTTTTCATGCATTGGTGAAATAAATAATAGTTGATGGTTCTCAACAAGACAGCCATCAATGTAGGAGAAGGAACAAGTTTGAAAAGTCAAGCCCAAAAATGACGAATGCGGATTTGGACATGTGGAGACATCCAAGTGGAAAGATCATGTGGTGCTCAGGAAAATTGTCTGGGCTCGCTAAATGTAGCTGACAGTCATCAGAATGCAAGTAACAACGGTTGAGTCAAGTGATGGGATGATCGCAGAGGGTGCAGATCAACTCAGGGAACTGCATTTGTTGAATACTTACTTTGCTTTGGACACTTTACGTATGTTATTAATTCTGACAATAATTTATAAAATTGACATTACTGCAGACTGCAGACGGCTGAACTACAGAAAGACTGAGAAGCCTTTGGATTTGACCATCAGGAGGTCACTCTCAGTAGACGGATCGAAGCCAAACATTATATTTAAGCCAGAATTCAATGTACACAGGAATGAGGAAGGTAGAGGAGTTAAACAGTACTGACCGGTAGGACATGGTGGGAATCGAAGGGAGGCCAAAAAAACAAAAAACAAAAAGGAAAAAACAGTTCAAAAGGGGTAGACTCAAGAGTTAACAGTGAAGAGAAGGACTAAACAAAGGGGAAGAGGCTGTGAATCAAGATTGATAACGGTAAAATTACTCACTTCTGTTTACGAGGAAGGCACAAAGGAAAACATAAGGGAGACAAATAATAATACTAAAGAGCTAGCTGGGAAAAAGATACTGCATGCCATTGGGAATAAAGACAGGAAATGGGGAATATACAAAACTCAGGTATTTCAGAGCTAAATAGTCTTCTCTTTTAGACTCTCATTTGTTTCCAAGGAGAGTAGCAGAGATGATCTGTGACCTTCATAGGACAAAGAGATGCCTGATTTGCTCTCGATCTTCATGAAGTTGGACGAGTTAATAATATTTAAAAAATGTATAGAAGTCAGATTCCCTCTTGTCACATAAAAGAAGATTTAATTACTCCCTTCTTTTTAGCGAGTTTATGATTTAAATTTGATAATAACCTCTTAACGACAGAAGAAATTCATAAACAAAGTGAAATTCTGTTGTAATCTACAGAGTAAAATTCAAGCAGCAGAGACAAGAGGTTGTTATCCATTCCAGAACATTGAAGGAAAATCTTCTGAGGCAAATAATATACTTAGTTTCAAATGATATCAGGAATTTTGAAGAAACAGATACAATACAATGCGTTGTATTGCAATAAGTTAACTGGATTTGTTTATTGCACAACTTATGCAATAAGATAGTGCAAACAAAATTGTCAACAGTGAAAGGAGAGGGGACACGATGCAGTAATAGCTTTGATGTGGTAGAAATGACAAGTGAAGTCGTTGTATACTGAAAAAATGCATTGGGTCTGGACGCTCAATACCGAGGTTTTAAAAAGTCTACGCACATGTGGACACACACACAAATTATGTCAGTAAGCTGACATAAGAGCACTAAGCTAGTATCTAAACTGAAAGTATCTGAAGTCAGCCCAAAGTGACTGTAACAAACTCAATCTTCTGGGGGCATCATAGCCCTGAGGCAACACATCATTACATGCACTGAAATTTAAAAGGACAGGAGAAAATCTATTTCTACTTACCAAAGAAGAGACTTACTCATGCACAAGGAAAATTAAAGTGCAAAAATACCCACTATCCATAACACGTTACGGGACTAGCAAACTACACACATGATCTCCATGTGCTATGAATGCGATTACTGTATGTGCGTGGGCCAGTGTTAATATGTATTATTTTATGATTGCCAGGTCACCAGGATCAACTATTAATGTCACAGTCAAGCATATAACACAGTATGTTAATTACCTAGGCTTACTGTAGGATGACAATGCAAGAAAGGGCTGATGTGACAGGAAAATCACTGCATGTGACAGTATTCAGTAACTTCCACTGAAGAGTGAACTTATCTGATCGCTAGAAAAGAAGGCCAGCGACAACCTACCTCCTGTCAGGTTGGTGCTGCAAGTGGCCTATCTCCTCCGGGCAGTCCTGCAACATGGGCTGGAGCTCTTCCTGTGGGGAGGGAGTCAGAGTGGCCGTGGACTGATGGCTGTAGGACACAGCAGCTGGAGAAGAAGCTGCCCCTCGCACGGGGGGAGTAGGGCCTCGTTCATCTTCCTCCTCTTCTAATTCGTCTTGTTGCAAATACATCCTCGCTGGGGGTACTGGACATGGCATTTCTTGGTCATAGCTAAAAGAAATTGTAAGGACATGGAGACTTACTGCAGATTATTCAAGTTTTCTATAAGAAGTGAAATACCGGCTTTGAGTTGTTTTTCTTTTTTCTTTTTTAGAGACAGAGTGTCTCTCTATTTCCTCAGTAGAGTTCTGTGGCATCACAGCTCACAGCAACCTCTAACTCCTGGGCCTAGGTGATTCTCTTGCCTCAGCCTCCTGAGTAGCTGGGACTACAGGTGCCCACCACAATGCCCAGCTATTTTTTTTTTTTATTACAGTTTGGCCCAGGAGCCGGGTTTGAACCTGCCACCCTTGGTATACGGTGCTGGCCCCTACCCACTGAGCCACAGGCACTACCCATGAATTGTTTTTCAAATCTGAATGTTCTGGGTTATAGTAAGGAGATTTTATTTAAAAAAATACAGCTTACTGTCACAATGGTTGGTGAATTACTACAGTATCTTTTTTTTTTCCCCCTGAGAAAATTCAATGTACATGAAACTATTATAGGATTGAAGAAGTTGTGCAATAAACAAATCCAGTTAACTTTGCATAGTCCACATGTATTTGCCTCATTCTGTCCCTCCAATTCTGCATGTCCTCTAAAATAAAACTCAGAGATGGTATGACAAATGATCCAAAGATAAAGTTCTAACCTCTAAGAAAAATTACTCTTAAAATCCTTTAACAGGAAGGATGTTACTGGAGATAACTCATTGAGTCCAATACCACTGTCTTCTCCTCTCATGTTATAAGAAATCACTATTTCTTTAGTTGAGCATTCAATGAAGTAGGTGGACTGCATTAAGGATTGTGTGTGAAAAATACGCCACCTTTAAACAGTGAAGTGCCCCTCCACTCCTCTGCTAAGGCTGTGGGGAAACCAAGACCAGGGTGGGAAACGTGCGTATTTTCCCCTTTTCTCTTACCCCAGAGTATGTTTCTTGATTAGAAGGGCAGTGCTCTATCACTTTATATAAATTGCATCTTCATTACCCATCTCTCCAGTTCATGCCTTCTTTCCATGCACTCAGTGAAATTCACGTGCAAATAACCTGATCTCTTGTTTTCCCTCACTCTCCTAACCCCACCGTCGCCCTCTTGTCACTCTTCCCGATGCCTCTTATTAACCAACAGCACAGCCGTCTGCACACTCACGCAAACTGGAGAAGCCAGTGGTCACCTTGGACTTCAAACCCTTCCCCAAGTCACTTCCATTCTGTCGATACAAATTCTCTAGAATGTATCCCCTTATTTTTTTCTGGTGCGTGTGCTACTGTGGGTGGAACAATCTTTTAATTGATCTATTAGCCTCCAGTGACTCCAATGTTTCCAGAATTACTTTACTGTTAGACACATCACTCGCAGGCCGTTCATTTGCTCTTCAAAGTCAGAAACGGCTCTCTAATTGCATAGCGCATAACATGTGTAAATAAGACATTCAGTCATCTGCCCAGTCTGGCTTCCATTTGCCTTCCCTGCGTCCTCTCACTCCCCACCATGTGTTTTATGTTATTTCTCCGGGGGGGTCCACATCTCTGTGTGGTCCCATGTCCACAAAAACCCCTCCTTTTAATTGAGAACCTTCTCATTTGTCCAGATCGAGAATAAATACCAGCAGATCAGGAAACCTTCATTCTTCTCAATTGGAGTCAGTTTTTCTTTGGGAGGCACAGTGGCATCTCCTGGATTCTTTATTTGTATTCTTTAACCATATCTACTTATTTCATTTTAGTCTTTTTTTGTGTATTAAGATAGCAATACAAGTTAAAATACCACAGAAAATGAATTTTTATAAATAAACTCAAGCTTTCTTATTTGCTGATTCTGTATTTCAAATTCACTGGCTTGGTAAAATTTATTGGTAAATGCAAAATCCGTATTTGTGGCACTTACACAGTCATTCCATACATGCACAAGGAGGCCCCAGACTTGAGCTACCTGCCGCTGAGGCAAAACAAGGTGACATTTTGCTTTCTGGTGTCAGCGCTCACATTGTAAACAAGTATCCTTTTTAGGGCTTAGGTAGTGCCTTTTGAATTTTTTTTTTTAATCTTTTACTTTATACTGCTTAAAATGGATCTTCAAAGAAGTGCTGAAATGATTTTAGTGTTCCTAGGTGCTGGAAGGCTGTGATGTGCTTTACAAAGGAATGACATCTGTTAGGAAAGCTTTGCTCCGGAATGACTTAGGGAGCTGTTGGCTGTGAGTTTCATGTTAATGAACCCACAATATGTATTAGATAAGGCATCTTCAATCTAAACACACAAGAAACAAGGTTATGCAATAGTCAGTGGACAAAAATGTTGTGGCCAGAGGTTCAAAGGAACCTCGTCCTGTATCTCCCCTGGGAGCAATGGCTCAATATTTGCCAACTCCGTGTTCATAGTCATCTTATAGAACAGCTCTGGATAATGAAAGTCCACTGTAAATATTTTTTTATATAAGAATTTGACTTGAAAATGTTCTTTATAAGGTGACTGGAAAATAGGAGCACAGAGCCTTTGTTTCTGGGTATAGTTGGAGCTGTAAAACCATGGAGAATGAAAGATTGGTGATTTACTGTTTATAGGAGTCACAGACAAGATCACATTTTCAGGTAGGTTTTTGTGGTTGTTGCTTCTCTAGGTCCAGGGAGTTCTCTCCCTTTGATCCCAGGAGCGAAGTGGCTGTTTTGTTTGGCAGTACAACCTCCAGTTCTACAGATTCTGGAGTGAGAACCAAAACCACACTCACCTTCTAACTGCTGTCACGTAGGTTATTTACACTAGTTAAATCCTTGTAAGAAAAAACTCAGTAAGTCTAACTCTTCTAGTGGGGATTAAAAAAAAAACTCAGTAAAGTTTTAATTTGTGTATATTTATAAGTAAAGTTTCACAGCATAATGTGGTAATACTGAAAAACATGTTTAGGATACACCAACTGTGGTATGTAGCCACACAATCTTTCTTAAAAACTTAGAGCTGTGCCTCAGAAGTGCTAATGCTGTATTTAAAAATCACAAAAACATAAGATGTATATATTATTTTATACATATAGCCATGGTATATATGAGATTATTACATTGAAAAATATATACAGAGGTTCCCAAAGATACATATATATGTGTACATATATATATTTTAGAAAGAAACAAAATTATTACATTTGTAATAATCTATATTTGACTTCTTTATAAGAGGTATTCAGCATGACTTGTATTCTTCTTTTATTATTAATATGTAAATATTACAATTTTAATACAGTTTTTTCCCTTTCTTAAAATGTATATATATATATATTTCGGCATCCTCTGTGCATGTATGTGTATGTGTGTGTATTTCATAGTTACAAAGGAACATTAAAAACATAGATTCTTTTGTTTGGTATAAATAAGGTGGGTTTTTAATTTCTGCTAACCAACACTATTTTATTTGGAGGCCTTTTGTGGACCTTAGCAATCAGTCTCTTAATAATTATTACACTTAAGATGGGCTTAAACAATCATAACACGCCCCTTCCATCTGAAGTCGCCGCTTACCTTTCATCTACAGAAAGGCTGTACTCCTCACTATTGCTGTGGGGAGGCGGATGTGCTGGGGGAGGAGGAAGCAGGTCGGCCCAGTTCATGCCACCCTGTTTTGGTACCTTGGGTGTCCGTGCCCCTTTCTTGTGCCCTTGACTCCCTGCAAAGGAAAGAAAATACAAGCTTTTTTATTTCCGGCCTTTAATTTTTTTCCCCATTATTCCCAAGTTAATTATTTTCTGTAAGTATGATCTTATAATTAATACACGTATATAGAAATAAACACGGTTTTCTTCATTAATTTTAAACAGAACTCGGCACAATAGAAGCGAAGTACTGCTGTGCTCAACTGCATGCAAAATAAGTGGCACAAAAAGGCAACGAAACCATAAATGAATTTTAGAAGTCATATCATTAATAGTGATCTTCCTACAACAATTAGTTGCATTATGGATTATCATCTTAAACAAATGAGCTGTAGATGTGTTTTCTCAGGCGCCTTTCTATTACTTAATTGCTGGAACCTAAAATACAATATGATACAGATACGATCTATTAGAGTTCCACCGTTGCATTAAATCACTGAATATGTATAATTTGTACTTGTCCACTGAAACGTTTTAGGCACAATGAAATTACTAGTTCTCTTCAGAAAGGCAGGTACAGATGAAAATAATTGCTGGAATAGTTAATATAACCAATGACAAAAGAAGCAGAAAAATGATTTTTTAGGAGGGATAGAAGGTATTTTCAGTCACCGTTTGTATAAAATTGTGGCAGATAGTAAAATGATGTTTCCTGAACATTCTTAGGAGTTTAAAATACTACAGTTATTCAACTACTCCAGTGCTTTGATTTTAGATTTGGCATATTCTTCAAACACAGGTAGCTGAATATTTTATAGTATTCATTTTAGAAAAACTTCAGATCAAAAGACACTTGGGGATAAAAATAGTCCCCCTTCCAAATATGACACATTTTAGATTCATAAGTGAATCATAGACAATGAGTTTATAAATTATTTTTACTCATATGACCCCTTAATATCAGTGAATCATGTTGACCTTATTCTTTTAAAACTTGTATGAAACAGCTCCAAGACACACGGTGCGGTGCACGCTTACTCACACGATGCATGAAACAGGTCTTAACATATTTAATGAGCCTTTTTTTAAAGTCATGTGGAAATTTTAAGTTAAGTGGCAGTATTGGCTAAGCCGATGTTCCCGCGCTGGTCTGTTACTGGACCAAGTGCAGGGTGAGGAGCAGGCTATTCTCAATAAACTAGGATTGCCAGTTCATTGCTGATGTGTCCCCTGTTTTCTTCCACCAATCAGTTGTCCTATAGCAGGATGTCGGTGTGTGTGTTGTGGAGTTGACATTACCTAGCATCTTCCTCTCAATTGCTTGACTTACATCCACTATAATAACTCCACCAGTCCTGAAAGACCCAGCAATACAAGCCTCTTTTGTCTTACTTACTTTCTTTGTTCTCTTTCCTAATTACCACCAGATTTTACACCTTCATATCAATTTTTCCATGTATTCACAGAATACCAAACGAGAAATAGGAGCAGAACAACAAAATCTAGGTATGGAAGCCGAAGGGTGGAGAAATCTGGAATTATAGTTTTTTCCACTAGGCTGTAATCTTTCCCACAAGTGACTAGAAATTCAAAGATTAAATGATAGGAGATAATAAAATGTTAAAATATTTCATAAGGTTTTCACAAAAGTAGATCCTTGAAATTTTTCTTTTAACTCAGGATTGACTTACTTTAAAAAAGAAAAGAAGGTATTTCGTAAGGTTTTAATTGTTACAAAAACCACGGACATATGATAGAGCAGATATTAAAAGGTAAAGGCTTATTTCTAAACTCTTCTAATTCAAACAGAAACCATTTCAACAGTCTAGAAAATGCCAAAGCAGCATGTCTTAGCTAACTGTAAAATGTGAATTCCGTCTTCATTATAATGCAGAGGTGGAGACTCTTGATTAAAAGCCCCTAACAAGAACTTCAATCCACTTGCTAGGAGGTGCCATTTCTACCCCCTTCTGGAGAAGCCTGCTAGAAACAAGATCACTTGGTTTGGTTTTCATTGTGGTGTGACTTGCCACATGTTAGTTCTAATAATGAATCACCTTTAATTAGAAAAATAGGACTTAAGTACCAGCAAACTCCCATCTGCAGCTCCCCTATAAGGAAAACAGCTGGCAAACAGCTGCAGCAGCATGAAGACCACAGGGAAGAGGCCTCAATGTGGCTTCTGAGGCTCTTTAGTCTGAGGGTTGGGCAGTTGCTTTATGAGGCTTACAGCAAGACGTGAGGGATGGTAACAAGCCTATACACTGAGACAGGTTCCTATCATACCTGGACCTCACGTTACTGCTTCTCAGCCTTTTGATTCTGCTCAGATGTACTCAAATGTTATGTGCTTTCAAAACTTAGTTTCAAATGGCAGTACGTCTAGCGGGTTAACTAGATATGTGACAATTTTAGTTAGATTTTGACCAAGGGGGAAAGAAAGAAGTTTCAACTGCCTTTAAAGATTAGTTCATGCGTTAGGCCTTATTAAAGCTCATTAATAGGGAGAAAAATAGTAAATTTAGACTTTGGCTACTGAATAAAACATAAAATGGTTTAGTGAGGGCAGTCTCTCGAATTTTAGAGATAAGATTCATGCTTGGGATTCAGATTCTATGAAGTGATTAGACATGTTACCTGCATACAGTAGTCTACTAGCACTTAATTCATCTCGGAATGCACTGGCAGCGGTTGACTTTTTCTTTGGTCCTCTTTACTTACCAGATGTGCTACTGCCCCGGTCTGAACTATTGTAGGATCCTCCTGTATTCTGGTCGTATGATTGGTTGTATGGGATAGTTGGAGGAATTGTGTCATTTGCTCGATAATCTAGACATTTCAGATAAAAAAAAATTAAATATTTATTTTCGATTCATAAATTATTTGCATCTCTTTGCTTCGTCTCTATTTCTGAGTAATTGAAGAAACTGAAGGATTTATTTGTCTTGTTCTTACTTTCATTTTCATATTTAGATTGTCAGAAGATAAAAAGGCTTATAAGCTGAGTGTGGGAGCCAGGCCTTCCATCCCAGCACTTTGGGAGGCCAAGGCAGGAGGACTGCTTGAAGCCAGGAGTTCAAGACCAGCCTTGGGCAATATAGCAAGAAACTATCTCTATAAGAATAAAATTAAAAGAAATTCATCAGGCACAGTGTCATGTGTCTACACTCCGAGCAGTTTGAGAGGCTGAGGCAGGAGGAACATTTGAGCTCAGGAATTTGACCTTCCAGTGAGCTATCTTTGAGCTATCAGCTGGGTCACTGAACTTCAGCCTGGTGACACAGTGAGACCTGGTCTTTAAAAATAATTAAATAAAGTTGAAGGATGCGATGATAGCCTAGTTGAAGTGTCAGTTTAGGACAAAAAGATCAGATGGGTTCTGGCCAATCAGTGAAAGCTTGTGATTCTCTTGAGCAAGTCTGTTCTGTCTGGAAACCAAAAAGTGCTCTTCTTCTTGGAGA
>CAUYQV010076735.1:0-10907 GCA_963574575.1 Galagoides demidoff
CACATGCATCAGAGAACTGCAAATCAAAACTATTGTGAGCTATCACCTAACTCCAGTGAGAATGGCCCACATCACAAAGTCTCAAAGCTGCAGATGCTGGCATGGATGTGGAGAGAAGGAAACACTTTTATACTGCTAGTGGGACTGCAAACAAATATAAGCTTTTCATAAGGATATCTTGAGATTCCTCAAAGAACTCAAATTGGGCCTCCCATTTGATCCTGCCATCCCATTACTAGACATCTACCCAGAATAAAAAAAATCATTTTATCATATGGATATTTTGCACCAGACTCTTTATTGCAGCTCAATTTACAATCTCCAAAATGTGGAAACAGTCTAAATGCCTACAAACCCAGGAATGGATTAACAAGCTGTAGGATATGTGTACCATGGAATACTATTCAGGCATCAAAAAAAGATGGAGACATTACATCTTTTATATTTTTTTTTTTTTGAGACGGAGCCTCAAGCTATCCCCCTGGGTAGAGTGCCATGGTATCACAGCTCATAGCAACCTCCAACTCCTGGGCTCGAGCGAGTCTCCTGCCTCAGCCTCCCGAGTAGCTGGGACCACAGGTGCCCGCCACAACGCCTGGCCATTTTTTGGTTGCAGCCATCATTGTTGTTTGGCGGGCCCGGGCTGGGGATTCGAACCTGCCACCTAAGGTGTATGTGGCTGGCGCCTTAGCCGATTGAGCCACAGGCGCCGAGCCCATCACTCTTTTGAATCCAACAATTGCTGACTCGGAGGGACCTTAATTTAGTACACCAACTTCCAAACTTGCCTTACTTTCCTCAGACTATTAAGAGAGATTTTGAAATTACTTTTGGAAATAAGCAATGTTTTACTTTTCCTTAGCACTGAGGTAACAAGAGGGAGTAAGGGACTGGTCTGTGAGTATGCCATCAGCGAGTATATGAGTGAATTCACTGTTCCGTATGAACGGGCCTGCTAATGCCCTGGGTTGCAGCTGGAGGTCTTCTATCATACTTAATGTTATCAACTCCTAGACCAAGCCATTTTCTTTAAGAAGGTTCTGCAAGGTGAACCAGCTGCTTAATGCACCTCATGGTATTTTCTTCACCGATGTTATCTACTAATACTCATCTACCTGCTTTCTATTTTTCAGATATTTATCAAATTTTTATGAGTTTATGTCTTTTTAAAGCACTTATTCTAATAAGATCTAATGCAAAAAATGTAATGATGTTTATTAGTTTGTCATTTTACACTGAAATGTTTAGATTTATATTTAACAGCCAAATGTTTTTCAGTTTATTTTTATAGGCATCACATTTTTATACTGTATGTATTTATGTGCATATATGTGTGTTTATAAATGTAAAATTCAAAAAGATGTAGTTGAATAGATAATTGACGTATGTATGTGTATTTATATGTATGTGCATATAATTAAACATACAAATCCTTTCATTTCTAACATTTAATACATACAAGTAAATTTTTCTAATTTAAGTCCTGAAAATATTTTTCATATATATGAAATAGAATGTTTATACATGTATATATGTGTCACAAATACAAAAAAAAAGAAAAAACCTGTTGGGCAGATTCAACAAGTAAAACTTACCTTATTTTATAAGAGAAGGAAAGGAAAAATGTGTGATTATTATTATTTTCAAGTAAAAAATAATGAATAGTAAACCACATTGAATTATTACATGGTTTATATTTACTTTTAGGTTACTTTTAATAATATAATTCCACTTATATAAATGAGCAATTAAGAGAATGTTACAGAAAAAGAAAAAGTAATAAAGCTAACATTAAGGAAGGTATATTTTTAAAAATATCAGAGGAAGGAGAAAGACTTAGGAAGAAAAACAGAAAGGGGGAAAGGGAAATAAATGGCAAAAAGATTGAAGAGAAAAAAAAAATCCCTCTGGCAAATGTTTTAAGAATAATCATTAGATCATCTGCTATTAATTACATTTGTATTTGTAAACTTATGTCTTTTTAATAATGTGTAGGAAATGTACTTAATAATTACAATTAAATTAACTGTAGCACACTTTATTGTTTAGTTAAGACTTATTATAATAGGTTTGAATTAATGCATTAAGTAGGATTTTAATTATCATTATTATTATGGTAAAATTATTATTTTACACTAATAATTAAAACAAGAGAATTAAGTATTCTGCCTGGTGGATTAATTAAGTGAAAATAGTTTGTGTGGACATTAAAAATATCATTTTTAAGTTTTGGTTATAAACTTAGAAAGTTAAATTTGAGGACAGAAAAATTCATCAAAGGATATTTCTTTACCAAAAATCTGTCAAACTTCCTCAAACATTTTCCAATTTGTGAGATAGAATGAACATCCTAAACCACTGGAGGAAAACCTGCAAATGAATTAGTACAAATGGAAAATATATTGAGACTTTCTATTAAGTTTTGATATTATATATCAAATGAATCACTAGAATAAGAAAATGCTTATTAATCTCTCAGCTTTATAGATTCTTCAATTATAGCTATGTGGATATATTTTGTCAAACTAGAATGAAAAGAAAGACCTGTCTCCATAGCACCACTAATTAATTCAATTACATGTAATTAAAATAACAAATGAGCAATGTAATTAAAAAATTAGCAAGAAATTAGATACCAGCAAAATCTAGAGACAGCTTGATGACAATTATATAAACTTCACTTGCTATTTTGAAAGGCTATTTAAAAATTATACATTAAATAATGATGTATAGTATATATTTATACTACACATTATTTTGACTCTCAGCTGTCCACTGTTTGAAAGGAATTGTGTTAAAACCTGTGTATCAATTTAGGCAGTTTGACATCTTTACTATATTGAGTCTTCCAACCCACATATACAGTATAGATGTTTCTTTTCTTTTCTTTCTTTTTTTTTTTTTTTTTGAGACAGAGCCTCAAGCTGTCCCCCTGGGTAGAAGTACTATGACGTCACAGCTCCCAGCAACCTCCAACTCCTGGGGTCAAGCAAGTCTCCTGCCTCCACCTCCCAAGTAGCTGGGACCACAGGCGCCCACCACAACGCCCGGCTTTTTTTTTTTTTTTTTTTTTTTGGTTGCAGTCATTGTTGTTTGGTGGGCGGGGCTGGATTCAACCTGCCACCTTAGGTGTATGTGGCTGGCACCTTAGCCACTTGAGCCACAGGCTCCGAGGCAGTATAGATGTTTCTCTGCTTATGTAGATCTTATTTCATTACTTTTAAGTGCATTTTGTATTCTTCAACATAAGAACACAGTAAATGTTTTCTTAGTTTACACCTATTTTTTGAGTAATTATAAATGATATTACATTATTATTTTTTTGTTCACATATTCATTACCATTATTTCTAGGAATCTGCTTTGCACTTAGATTTCTAGAGATTTTCTCTGTATGCATGTGCTATTTGTAGGGAGAATCTTATTATGGCTTTTCCAATCTATACTTTTTTTTTTTTGCTTACTTTATTGCACAGCATAGAACTTCCAGCATAAATCTGAATAAGAACAGTGAATTATGACATTTTTGTCTTATTCCTGATCATAAAAATAAAATGCTAATAGGTTTATGTTGTTCTGTTTTGTCTTGTTCTGGTATTTTTTAGAGGGTGCTCTTTATCAAAATGAGGAAGTTCACTTCTACACCTATCTTTATGAGAAATTTTTATTATGAAAGCATTATTGAAATACTTGTCTGATTTTTTTCATCACGGAGTTATATAATGACATTATTATTTTTTTTTTTTTTTTGAGACGGAGCCTCAAGCTATCCCCCTGGGTAGAGTACCATGGCATCACAGCTCATAGCAACCTCCAATTCCTGGGCTCAAGCTAGTCTCCTGCCTCCGTCTCCCAAGTAGCTGGGACCACAGGCGCCTGCCACTACGCCCGGACATTTTTTGGTTGCAGCCAACATTGTTGTTTGGCGGCCCGGGCTGGGGATTCGAACCGGCCACCTTAGGTGTACGTGGCTGGCGCCTTAGCTGATTGAGCCACAGGCGCCGAGCCATGACATTATTTAAAGACATTTACTGTATTAAAATATAACTCTGTCTAATCCCAGCACTGTGGGAAGTTGAGGAGGGAAGATTGCTCCAGCTCAGGAGTTCAAGGTTTCTCTGAGCAAGAGTGAGACCCCTGACTCATGAGAAAATGGAAAAACCCAGCTGGGCACGGAGGTGAGTGCCTATAATCCCAGCGGCCTCCGAGGCAGCGGGATGCCCACAGCCAGAGTCTGAGGTTGCAGTGAGCTATGACGCCACTGCACTCTGCTCAGGGACATAGGGTGGGACTCTGTTTTGACAAAAAAATAAAAATAAATAAAACAAATAAAAAAACAAGAAAAAAATTACTCTGTTAACAGTGTAAATTTTATGGAATAAATTTTTAATATTGGACTAGACTTGTATCCCTGGAACAAGCCTTTTTAAAAAATTTCTACTAAAATTTTAAAAAATCTTTGTTTCTATATTCATAAGAGAAATTGGGCTGTAATTTCCTTTGATTGTATTATCTTTATCCAGCTTTATCTTTATCATGGTAAGTCAGTTTCATAAAGTAAATCAGAAAGTGTTTCTTCCATTCTGTATTCTGGAAAATACAGTTGTGTAGAATTGCTGTTCATTCTTAGATCGTTTGTAGAAATAATCTAAGCATGTAGTTTTTTTCATTTGTTTTCTTTTGGTTGGTTAGTTGTTTTTCCTTTTCTTTCTTTCCTTTTTCTTTTGACTTTGACACTTATCTCTGTTGGCTTGGTAGTTATACAGCAATTTAAGTTCATTATTTCTTATTGGATAATTTTCAGTAATTTGTTTTTTCAAGGAATTGATTCATTTTAACGAAATTGTTGAATCTATGTGGGTAGACGTTTTTACAGTCTTCCCGTATTTCCTTTATGATTGTGGGGCCTATAGTAATAGCTGCAGTTTCATTCCCATATTGGTAATTTGTTTCTCGCTCTGTCAATTTCCCAAGAGGTCTGTAAACTTTATTATTTTTTTTCTTATTGCTTTTTTAAAAGGTTTTTTTCCGGTATCAAATTGCAGTGATTTCTGTTTTTATCTTTACTCTTCATCCTTTGTGCTTGCTGGAGGCTGATTTTGATCTTCTTTTCCTAAAGTATTTAGAGAGAGATGATGGATTTGGACTTCCTCCCTCTTCTAACATACATATTTAGTGCTATAATTTGTTCTTTTACTGTTTTAGCTGTATCTCAGAGATTTTGATATATTTTATTTTCATTTTCATTCAGTTTAATGCTCTACTATTCTTAAGAATTCCCCTTTAACCTTCAGGATATATAGAAGTGTCATACTTAGTTTCTAAGAGTTTGGAGATTTTCATTTTATCTTCCAGTACTGGTTTCTAGCTTGATTCCTCTGTGGTCACAGAACACAATCTGTATGATTTTGATTCTTTTATTTTTCCTTTCTTAATGTTATTGAATTTTTTTTTCAGGCTATGATCTACTTTAGTGTGTGTTCTATAGACACTTAAAAATGAGTGTTCTATTTTTGTTGAGTGAAGTATTCTATAAATGTCAATAAAATACTGTTGGTTGATGTGGTTCTGGGCTCTTTTATTTCCTTGTTTTCCTCTCTGGTATTTTCAGTTGTTGAGAGAGAAGGGAGTTTTTTAATTGTAATTGTAGATTTGTCTCTTCTGGTAGGTCTATGTTATTTTTTTCTTTATGTAATTTGCTGCTTTGTTGTCTATTGCATATACATTTAGGATTGTCATGTCTTTTTATTGGACTAATATTTTTTTTCTTTTGCAGTTTTTGGCTGCGGCTGGGTTTGAACCCGCCACCTCTGGCATATGGGGCCGGTGCCCTACTCCTTTGAGCCACAGGCGCTGCCCTGGACTGATCATTTTTGGTATTTACCTAAAACTCTTTTCTGGTAATATTCTTTGTTTAGAAGTCTTTATTATTATTATTATTTTTACTGGATATTAATAGTCACTCTTGCTTTCTGTTGAAAAGATTACACAATATTCTTTTTCCATCTTTTTACTGTCAATCTACCCATATTTGAAGTGAGTTTCTTGAGGACTGCTTATCATTGGTTAATGATTACTAATCCACTATGCTGGTCTCTGCTTTCAACACTCTTCAACATTCAGAATATTTATATTTAATTTAGTTATTGATATGTTAGGAATTAGGAGTGACATTTTATTTATGTTTTCTGTTTGTTCTTTTTGTTTTTAATCTGTTTGGTCTACTTCGCTTACTTTGCTAGGAGCAGCTTGATCAACTTTTTAGAATTCAGTTTTGACTTATGTGTGGTGCGTGCCTGCATATTGCTTTTGACCAAGGCATCCTTAATCTTTCCCTTAGCTTGACTAAAATTTTAACTGGCTTCATTCTGATGCAGACCCCTGGCATCTCTTTTCATAGAGCTCTTAACTTAGGAAACAATTTGCTACTGTAATTCTTTTTCTGAAGATTTCATATGCAAATCTTCCAGCTTCTTGACTGGTAAGAATATCTTTCTCAAAAACCGGGAGCCATGTCTTAGAAATGTAAAACTGGGCTCGGTGCTTGTGGCTCAATCGGCTAAGGCACCAGCCACGTACACCTAAGGTGGCCGGTTCGAATCCCCAGCCCAGGCCCACCAAACAACAATGATGGCTGCAACCAAAAAATGGCCGGGCGTTGTGGCGGGCGCCTGCGGTCCCAGCTACTTGGGAGGTGGAGGCAGGAGACGCGCTTGGGCCCGGGAGTTGGAGGTTGCTATGAGCTGTGATGCCATGGCACTCTACCCAGGGGGATAGCTTGAGGCTCCGTCCCCAAAAAAAAAATAAATAAATAAATAAATAAATGTAAACCTGAAAACCTGAAGAAAGGTGGAACGCTTGTACTTTCCTAGTTTCTGCAGGAGAATTGGAATCTAATTTTCATATTTTCCAATTAGCATGAACAGGTGACCTAATGGCATTGGTTAAATTTCCCTCTGATACCCTCCATAACTTTTCCACCAGCTCCCTCGGTACCTTTTATTTCCTGCTTTTTGTTTCAGCAGAGGTGAATCCAATCTCTCTACCTACTGCAATAGTCTCTGTGCACCATTGCCACAGTACTGAATAAAATCTTCCTTGTCTTTTTTAACAAGTGTTTGGTGCAATTTCTCTTTAACATGTTGTATAAATTTTTATAGCGATTGATCTAGGCTTTCTATCTGTATGTACCTCTATAAAACTTAACACAGTATATTGAAATTGTTACTTTACCAATTCAAGGGAAGTATAAAAATTCCGATCTTTCATGTCAGTTTTCTCTCCTTATTTGTAACATAATAGTTTTCAATATTTCTCCACATAGTTATATTAGTAACAATATTAGAAAATAAAATAGTAGATTTACTTCAAGAGTCCAACAATTGTAGACTATTTAAGAAGTGAAGTCTATTGTGTTTATCCATAAATTTGTCTACTATAATTTTCACTCCTTCCACATGTATTAACATTACTTATGTTCTTGTGACCTTTCTGTCTAGATAGTTTTATTTAGCCCTGTTGTAGGATATATTTGCTACAAGAAAATTCTCTTATTTTAACTTCTTCTGAGAAGGTCTTGATTTTCTCTTTATTTTATAGGATATTTTTCCTTGCCATGGCATTGTGGATTGACATTTGAAAAATTTTGTGCCACCGCCTCTGACCTTCATGTGTTTTAATGAGAAATGCACTGTGATTTCTATGCATCCCCCCCCCATACTAATGGTGCCATTTCTGTCTCTTTGCTTTCCAAGTTGTTGTTTGTTTGTTTATAGTGATGTTAGGAGTTTTACTCTGATGTATTTTGGTGTAGGTTTCTGAGCTCAGCTTCTTCACTTTGTAGGTTTAAATATTTTGGAAAATTTGGAAAATGTTCTGCTTCTAGTCTTTTGAATAATTAGTTTACTTTGCCTTCTGGGAACTCAGTGAAAAAAAAAAATCATAGAATTTTTGTTATTGTTCTCCTAGTCCCTGAGCCTCCGTTCATTTTGCCTTCAGCCTCTTTTCTTCTTTGCTCAGATTGGGCAATTTCTTTGTTCTATTTTTAACTTCATTTATTTATTTATTTATTTATTTATTTTGGCCCTGTTTCTTCTATTCTGGTGCTGGGCCTAACCATTTAATATTTATTTATTTATATCAGTGTCTGTATTTTCTTAAAACTATTTCTCTGCTACAATTATTTTTTCATTAATTTCAAACATTTTGTAATTGGTCGTCATAGCATTTTTATGATGGATGATTTAATGTATCTTTGTCAGTAACTATTTTTCATGATCTTGGTATTGACTTCTATTGATTTTTCTTCATTTATTCAGTTTAAAATCTTTATGATTTTTTTTATGACAAATGATTGCTTATTAAAACTTGAACATTTTAAGCATTGGGTTATGATACTCTGGGCCTTATCTAAACCGTCTGTTTTAGTTGGTTTTCTCTGATACCATTCCTGAAAGTGAGACAGGTTTATTCTCTTATTACTTTGAGGATGATACCAGTAGTGTCCAGAGTCCCCAGTCAGCCTATGTTGACACACAACAGGGGGTGCTTCTTGTTATATCATAGTGGGGGTGGGAGTTCTGGTTCCCCTTCAGTTTTTCAAAGATAAGAGATTTACATGTACATCATTATTGAATTTTATTGTGGGAATGTACTATTATAAGTGCTAAGTAGAGAAAAAGTGTCTAACACTTTAGTTAATCTTTTTTACACTATCAAAGGTGTAGAGGAAAGGTTGCTTCCTTACTAACATGTTGCTTTAATTTCAAAACCGAGGTTCTTCATGCAATCCCCACCAGCAACACAAAGGGGGCACTGTTACCTGGGCAGAGATACTAGATGATCCCTCCCACCACCCCAGTGCGGGAGCTGAGAACCTTCATTACAGCATGAGGATGTTAGAAATCTAGTTCTCACTGAAAATTTGCTAACACGATTGGGAGTGGATCATTGGTGAGTGTTTTTTTTCTTTTTCTGTACTCTTTGGCTGGAGCAAAGTTGTTTAACTAAAAATCTTCCCTCTTACTAGACTATCCACCCCCTTTTTTTTAAAAGTTATTATGTTAAGACATTTATATTCTACAGTAGAAAGATTCACATGTACCCTTGTAAGATGAAGCATAGGTATGGTCCCACCAATCACCATCTCTCCACCCATCCTCCCCTCTCCCCTCCCCTCCCTCTCCCTTTTCCCCATGTTCTTGGGCTATAATTGGGCTATAGCTTTTGTATGAAAGCTATAAATTAGTTTCGTAGTAGGGCTGAGTACACTGGATACTTTTTCTTCCATTCTTGAGATACTTTGCTAAGAAGAATATTTTCCAGCTCCATCCATGTAAACATGAAAGAGGTAAAGTGTCCATCTTTCCTTAAGGCTGCATAATATTCCATGGTGTACATATACTACAATTTATTGATCCATTAGTCATTGGGCACTTGGGCTTCTTCCATGACCTAGCAATTATGAATTAGGCTACAATGAACATTCTGGTATAAATATCTTTGTTGTAATATGGTTTTTTTGGTCTTCTGGATATATACCTAGTAGAGGAATTGTAGGATCAAATGGCAGATCTACTTTTAGTTCTCTAAGTGTTCTCCAGAAATCTTTCCAAAAGGAACTTATTAGTTTGCATTCTCACCAGCAGTGTAGAAGTATTTCCCTTTTCTCCACATCTACACCAGCACCTCTGGTTTTGGAATTTTGTGATATGACCTAATCTTACTGGAGTTAGATGATACCTCAAAGTATTTTCGATTTGCATTTCTCTGATGATTAAGGATAATGAGCGTTTTTTCATATATCTGTAGGCCATGCACCAGTCTTCTTCAGAGAAGTTTCTCTTCAAGTCCCTTGCTCACCCTGAGATGGGATCACTTGTTCTTTTCTTGCTAATACGTTTGAGTTCTCTGTGGATTCTGGTTATTAAACCTTTGCCAGAGACATAACCTTCAAATATTTTCTCCCTTTCTGAGGTCTGTCTGCTTGCTTTACTTACTGTGTTCTTGGCTGTGCAGAAACTTTTTAGTTTGATCAGGTCCCCTTAGTATATTTTTGATGTTGCTTTAATCGCCCAAAGGGTCCTCCTCATAAAATTTTTGCCCAGGCCGATTTCTTCAAGTTTTTTTTTAGAACTCTGGATGTAGAGATCAGCTTTTGGAGAGAGCTTTGGGTGTATTTATTGATATTTTCAGGAATTAGCCTCTTCTCTTTCATTCAGAAATATGAAGCAAAAAAAATTCAGAAATTAAAAACCATCTCCAGATTCTTTGGGTCTTGATCCTCCTAGCCAGTCTGTCTTTTTCTATCCATCTTCTAGAGTTTTGTTGTGTTTTTTACATGTTATATCTGGAGGTTTTAGTTGTGTTTAATAGGAAGAAAAAAGGAAAAATACTTTCACTCCATTTTATTCAGAACCAGAAATCCTCAGGTTTTTGATTAATTAATTAAATTTTGTTTTTTCTTCTTCATATTTCCCTCTTTATAGGAAGTTCTTGACTTGTGCATATTGAATGTGAAACATACTGTATGATGATGTGCCTTACTTGGAGTAACATTTCTATTCTTGGAACAATCAGTCACAGAAAGGGGGCAAAATCTCCTAATACCCACCGTGCTACTGAAGCCCCAATCTTATATAGATTGTGCCAAAATAATGTGTGCATATTTTAAGTGATGGTATCTGTCTATTATTTGCAAAGTTAAAGTAAAGGTAGTCTTACTGGTCACATGTACCTAAGCATGCTACCCACATCCACTTTACCTACAATTTGTACATCTTTTGGAAACAATTGCTTTTACTTCCAACAAGATCTCTTAAAATTCATATACATTTTTTGGCACTCTCAACATATGGATATTTGTCAAGTCTTTGATGTAATAAAAGTACATAGCAATTAACACCTCAA
>CAUYQV010076737.1:0-26195 GCA_963574575.1 Galagoides demidoff
ATAGTTCATGTCTTCATTATTGTTTTGTTCCAAAAACTTGATAATTTTCCTCTTAATTTCATCTTTGACCCAGCTATCATCAGCATAAGGTTATTTAGTTTCATTTTTTTGGTATGAGTATGCAGATTTCAGTTGTGACTAAGTTCAACTTTTATTCCATGATTGTCCAAGAAGATGCAAGGAATAATTTCTATTCTTTTAAATTTGCTGAGATTTGACTTGTGACCTAAGATGTGATCAATTTTGGAGTATGTTCTGTGGGCTGATGAGAAGAATGAGTATTCAGTTTTGTTAGGATGAAATGTTCTGTAGATGTCTGTTAAATCCAAATGTTGAATGGTTAAGTTTAAATCTAAAATTTCTCTACTTAGGTTCTTATTGGAGGATCTATCCAACACTGCTAAAGGAGTGTTAAAATCTCCAACTTTTTATGGAGCTGGAAGAAATCACGTTGCTCATGTCTGTTAGAGTCTTTGTTATAAATTGGGGGTGCATTCTGGTTGAGTGCATAAATGTTAATAATTTAAATCTCATCATGTTGAGTGTTACCCTTAACAAATATGAAGTGACCATCCTTATCTTTCCTTATTTTTGTTGGTTTAAAGCCTATTGTATCTGTGAATAAAATTGCAACACCTACTTTTTTCTAATTTCCATTTGCCTGAAATATAGATGACTATCCCTTCACCCTGAGTCTAATATCTTTTAAGGTAAGATGAGATTCTTGTATGCAACATATATCTGGCCTGAGTTTTTGTATCCGGTTAGCCAACCTGTGCCTCTTTAGAGGACAATTTAAGCCATTCACATTAATTGAGAATATTGATAAGCCTGGTAGAATTTTGGGTATTGAGTTTTTTGAAAGGCCGGTGGACATTTTTAATCCTTTTGCCACTGTGGAAGTTGGAGTTTGGTCAAAAGTTTCTAAGTGAGTTTAGTTTTGTGGTGGAGGATTGTGCTAGTCATTATGGAGGATAGGTCTGAGAATATCCTGGAGAGCTGGTCTAGGTATGGTAAATTTCTTCAACATATGAATGTCATTAAAGCATTTAATTTTTCCATCAAAAATGAAACTCAGTTTAGCTGGATACAGGATCCTGGGTTGAAAGTTATTTTGTTTTAGGAGATTAAAATTTGATGACAACCTTCTTCTAGCTTGAAAGGATTCAGCAGAGAGATCTGCAGTCATTCTAATATTCTTACCCTTGTAGTTATGGTTTTCTTATCTCTGACTGCTTTCAGAATTTTCTCCTTCATATTAACTTTAATGAAATTAATTATGATGTGTCTGGGGGTTGTCTTATTGGAGTTGAGTCATTCTGGGGTTCAGAAACTGTCTGCTGTCTGAATTTCAGAATCTCTTGGCAGGTCTGGAAAGTTCTCCCTCATACTCTAATGAAGAAGGGCCTCTGTGCTTTGCAACACAACTTTGTTGCCTTCAGGAATTTCTATTAGGTGAATATTAGTTTTCTTTGAATTATCCCAGAGCTCTCTGAGAGAATGATCCAGTTTTGCTCTCCATTTCTCTTCCTCTTTGAGCACTTGGGAGCATTTGAAAGCTTTATCCTCAATGTCAGAAGTCCTTTATTCTGCTTGCTCCATTCTGTTACTGAGGGATTCTACTGTATTTCTCAGATTTTTGAGGGCTGCAAATTCTTGTCTGAATGTGTCAAAATCTTTGGTGATTTTTGTTTTTGAATTCATTGAATTCTCTGGCAACTAGATAGTGGGAGTCTGCTGGCAGCTCAAGTATTACTCATTCTGGTGCTCCGTGGAAAGCAGAAAGACCCCCCCCACCCCAGTAAATGAATTAGTCTGGTAAGGTTGATGCCTCCTTCCCCACCTTGCACCTCTGTCACACGCAGTCACTGGTAACCCCAAAGGGTTATGACCTAGTTCCCTCCAATGAGCAGATGCTCTAGGGGTTTGAGCCTGCCTGAGTCACAGAGAGATCTTATGTCTCCTCGGCCAGGCCTCCGCACTTTGCCACCATCCAGCAGGGGAAGCTGAGGCCTGACAACCTTGGGCAGTTAATGGAAGCTGGGGTGGTTCACTCAGTTCCAGCCCCACCCCTGATAGATGTTGCTGACACTTATATTTGCGCAGAATTTGTGATTCTGTCCTGGCTATATTCTCCTGCAGACCAGGCGCTGTTTGAGTTCACAGAAACTGTGACTCAGCCCCGGTCTGTGCTGCTGCCCAGAGCTAATGTTTCTGTTTCCCCTGCAGTCTGTGTTGGGGTGGGTCTGGTTAGAGCTCACACCTGGCTCGGAGTTCCAACCTCGACCTGCCTGTCTTTATCTCAGCTATGATCCCCTGAGGGCTGGTTGTTTCTTAGGCTCACTAAAGCAGTCCTGGTTTAGCCCTGTCCTGAAAGTATGCCATCTCTGCACAGGCATCTTCAATTCTCTGTCCTGCCTCACTTCTCCCAGGCCAGTACTGCCTCAGACACACCCTTTGCTCATGGAGTCTGCATTACTGTTCCAGAGCTATTCCACCAGTGTCTGCCACTGGAGAAGATGCCTGAATTTCTCTGGTTGCCCAGAGAGACAGGGAGTATCCTTCCAAAATATTCCCAGGGGTGTGAGCCCTATTGTTCCTGCTGCTGCTGCTGCTCTGTGCTGGGGGCCTACTGCCTCTCCCCTTCTTGTACAGTTCCTTCAGTCACCATTTTCTCCTTACCCCTGTGCCACAGAATCAGCACTGACTTACAACAGCCCACGCCCTCTACATACCTCCTGAGAAAATGACCAAGAATCTGGACTCCATGGGGGACAGACTTCCAGACCTCAGGGTGAGAGGGGAGGGGAGTGCTGGGAATTCAGAATTGTGCATAGAGAATATATACAGTTTTATACAGTTTTATGCCTGGCAGGAGAGTGCCATGGCACCCTAGCAGGGGAAGGAGGTCTGGTTTTTAGAGGGTCTCTTCTATGGGATAAAATGGGAGGACTTTTGAACTCTGCTTGCTTGTTTGTAGAAAGTATATTGCGAACTGTTCTCATGGCAGAGGGGACTTCCATCTGCTTGGCAATGGATTTTGTACTTTTTGTTTGTATCCTTGAGGTCACAGCTCACCTCAGCAGGGTTGATGTGCATTCTTCAACCTTCTCTCTTGGCTCAGCTCCAAACTATCAGCTTACTTGCTAAACTTCTGTCCTTTAACTCTCCTTCTGGATGGGAGCTTCTGTGGAAAGCTGACTCTAGTTGGCCATGGCCATCTTCTGTCTTTTTCTTCTAGTGTCTTTTTTTTGTGCCTATAGAGGTTTTGGTAGAATTTACAAATGATATTTTGTATTTCTGCGGTATTGGTTGTCATGTCTCATTGTTCACTTCTGACTGAGCTTTCTGGAGTCCTTTCTCTTCTATTTTTCTTCATGTGGCTGGTGGGCTACAGATTTTGTTTATATTTTCAAAGAACCAACATTTTGTTTCATTGATCTTTGTATTATTTATCTGATCTCTGTTTCATTTAGTATTGCCATGAGACTTGTTCTTTCTTATCTTCTGCTGGCTTTGGGTTTGGTTTGTTCTTCTTTTTCTAGTTCCCTGAGATGTGACATTAGTTTGTTAATTTGTGATCTTTCTTTTTGTTGTGTTTTAGAAGGACATTGCATGGAGTGGGCTGTGTTTTTTTTTTTTCTTTTTTTCTTTTTCTGTCTTTAGAGACAGGTTTCACTCTGTCACCCAGGCTGCAGCACTTTGGTACAAGTGCTCACAGAGGCTCAGACTCCTAGGCTCAGGCAATCTTCACACCTCAGCCTCTGAGCGATGCCTTTGCTGGACTGATATAGACTGTTTGTGGCAGTAGACTCTTGAGGGAGACAGAGGAGAGTTCAAAAAGAGAGAAACAGGGCAGTGCCTGTGGCTCAAAGGGGTAGGGTTCCAGCTCCATATGCCAGAGGTGGCAGATTCAAACCCAGCCCCAGCCAAACAAACAAACAAACAAACAAAAAAAGTGAGAAATAGGGAGGAAGAACAACAACAAAAGTAACAAAAACAGGAGGATGAGAGAGAGGAAAGGGGAATGGAAGGGAAAGGAGAATGTTTTGACAACCTCATTTGAATTTTTGGCCCAGCTCAGCTTGAAGCCCAAATCTGAGGCTGGACTTCCTGGTTCTGTGGACCTGGGTCTTCCCTTTTTGTCTTAAGCCATGCCAGTTATGTTTCTATAATTTGAATGGAAAAAACTCTGAAAATTGCAGATGGATTTGTTTTGAGTACTTGTCTGCACAGTTTCAATCCTCTGGGGCTAGGAGGCAGTAGGAAGGATGCCGGTAATGAACAAGCTAATTTTTTTTTCCATCTGATTAACAATCTCTATTCATTTAAGGGCATATTTTTTGTTTCCCAGTGATTATTAGCATAATTAGGCAGAGAAGGTCTTAATATCCTTTGTTTCATCTCTTTTTCTGTGTTTCTATACCCATGGAGTTTGGAGTCAAGCAGAGGCCTTTTGATCAAAGAGCACTTAGTCATTTTTCTAACTCAGGAAAAATGTGAAGCCTAAAGGACAAGTTTGAAACAAAGATTCATCTTTTTTTTTTTTTTTTTTTTTACAAAGATTCATCTTAGCCAGAGGTCTACGTGGTATTGCAGGTTAGGAAGAGGCATGATAAGAAAAAAAGCCATTCCCGTTTTCTGCACATTTTATCTTCCCAACATAGCTACAATTTTGTTTGGAGATTCCCAGAATACTTTAATCACTCATATATTTATTGATATTTGTAAAATTCTGTGTTACTCCAGATTAGAATAAAGAATCAACACTTGGTAACATGAGCAAAGAGGAGAAAGAAGGCAAACCTCAGAATGAAATCCTAGGACAAAGGACTGAATCTGACTACTCTGTTGAGTGTATTCACCTAATTCAAAAATTTATGAAGTAATTTAAAAAAGAGGTTTTGACCACTGTGAAGGAAAGGCTCTCTGTCGGCTGACTGCTATTGTGGTGGTGGAGGGTGTGTGGTAAAGGGGGAGCTCCCAGGAAGAAGTGTGCCCTTGGGGAGCTGTTCTATCCCAAAGGAAGCAAGAGAGAAGCAGGGAGGTGGAGGGCGGGTGGTCAGGGCGATTGCAGACATGTAAACCTCAGTCACAACCACAGGGAGAAGTTGTGTCCAGGATAGGGAGTTGGGGGCGAGAGTATAGAGGAAGCTCTGGAATGACTTAGATTTTAGCTGAGTCTTGAGGTGATGCTGGGATTTCTGCAAATAAAACCAAAAGGGAGAACACTACCAGCATTTGTGGAATCTGGGGAGAGTGTGTGCCAGGGAGGAAAGGTTGGGACGGCTACTTATTCCCCAGCAGAAGGGACTTGAGTCCTTGCCCAGAATTGCTAAGACAATGAGGAGCCACTGGAAGTCAAGCAGGGTGTGTGTGTTGGCGTCTTTAGGAAGATGCACTGGGCATCTAGGAAAGGATGAGGGGAGAGCCGGGTGAAGGGGAGGGCAGTGAAGGATGCAGGGACAGTATGTGTGACCAGTGTGAAATCAGACCTTGGTTTAAAGGACAGCTCTTGTGAACAAGCTTCTCAAACCCAGTACCAGCCACTCGACAGCACTCGCTGGCAGAAGTTGCTGCACTGGAATCAGGAGAGTGGTAAGGCCAGTGGGAGAGATGACAACAGGTGCCAGACGGGTGGGGTTTGTTGTTCCCACACTCAGAACTATGCAGACATGGTCAGTCACAGGGGAGCTGCACAGTCAGTGCCTGGGCCTGGGAGGTGACAGCTGGCCGAGTACTGCAGGTGATGGAATAAAAGATTGCCTGTAACTGGTTGTACAGAAACAGACTCATCTCCCTCAGGACCTTCTCTAGGAAATGTGGGTAGGGCTGGGGCAGGGGAGGAAGAAGGGGGCTCTTGCCATCTCAACTGCATGCACATCACACGTCATCAAAGCTGTAAGGGTGAAGCAGCAATGCCAGTAACAGGATCCCTGTGACAGGGCCACAGAGCAGAGCCTCAGCTTTGTCACCTGTGAAAGGACAGGCATTTTGAGGCTTAAACAGCTCACAGGCAGCACTTGCCAGAGGGGCTGGAACACAGCAGCCTGGCATCCTTCCCTCTCAGTGAACAGTATGCCTGTTGTGCTATGGAAGGCCCTTCATTTCAGAGCCTTGTCCTCTGTCTCTGGGAGGTGTGGGGACAACTGGTGGCTTTGCATTGAGTTTGAAGTGCAGAGGCCACCAGTGGATTGATCTTATGCCACTACTTCATGGTTCTGGCACGATGCCATGTGACAAATTGCTTCAGTGTTTTGAGGACTTCCCACTGTTCTCCTGGCCTGGTTGGACTCTCCCTCCGTGCCTCCACCTGTTTCCTGCTATCCCCCTTCCTGGCTGTCCAGCTCAGGGAGGCAGTAAGACAGGAACTAAGCTTGTCGGTGGACTGATTGGGGATGTAGGTGTCAGGTTGTAGTGGCTCCTTCCTTCCCTCCTTCTCCTGCTTCCCACCTGCTCACTCCTCCTTCACTCCCTGCTTTCCAAATGATGAAGACCAGCCCAGACCAGAGAGGACTGTGCCTTGCAGCAAACTGTAGGAGGACAGACACGCATGCAAATGCCTCCAACTGGGAGTGACAAGTACCCTAGAAGAGACTCTAGCAAAATACTGGTTTCTGGGCAATTTATATAACAAAACCCAGAAATTTATTTTCTCATGGTTCTGGAGGCCAGGAAGTCCAGGATCAAAGCAGGTTCAGTTGTCTGGTGAGGGCTGCTCTCTGCTTCCACGCTGGTGCCTGCTTGCTGTATCCTCTGGAGGGAAGTGTGCTGTGCCCCTGCTAAAGAGGGCAGAGACAGAACACTGCAGGGAGCCTCTTTGTAAGGGCCTGAGTCCCAGTCCTGGCCTACTCCCCTCCTGAAGATCCCACCTCTCAGTACTATTGCATTGCAACCTCTGAGTTTGGGAGGGTACACAGTCAGACCACAGCATGGATGATGAGAAACGTGAGTTCAGAGTGGGAAGCAGAGACTGTCTATTGAAAGGTCAAGGGTCTGGGCAGCTTCAGGAGGAAATGGCAGTGGGGTCTGAGGATTGGTAAGATTCAGACAGTTGCAACAAAGGGGTAAGGCAGCAACCCGAAAGGGTCCAGGAAGAAAAGAGTGGTGCTTGTGTCAAGGGACGAATCCTTCATTTTAATCAGACTTCTATGTGTGTGAGGGGAATTGTGAGCCAGATTAGGAAGGAGTTTGGAAGCTAAGGTGGGGATTTGGGAATTTAGACCACAGTATTAGGGAAGGATCAGAGACATATTAGGTGATAGGATCAGAGACATCTTTTAGGAAGGTTAGTCCATCAGCTTAGTGTGGAATGGGGGTGATGAGAGGCAGGGAGGGGCTGGTGTATGAAATCAGGACGGCCAGGGGATGGAGGAGGGGGCAGAGGTGGATGGGACACGCGGAGTTAAAACTGGAAGAAATTGGCAACTGATTGAAAATTGAGGCTGAGCAGGGAAGAGGATCCAGAGTGACTTTTTTGCTTTTCCCCATGGGGGCCATCCAGCCCCACTCATCCTTTAAGGATACCATCTCCTTTTGGCTGAACAAATTGTCCTACAAGCTTCCCCTTCTGTGGGCCATGCCCTCTTCCCCTACTGCCCCATTCTGAGGGTGGTGGTAAGTCCATTTATTGTCCTTGCTATACCCAGGGAGGTGTTCTGGCTTTATTTTGAACCAAGGCAGGTTCTACTGTAACTTTTTCTGAAGATGTCACATTTAGAAAGGTTTTCATAGAGCCTTTACGCTGTAAGAAAAGAATCAAGTTTTCTGCAGAGTCCTTATGCTGACATAGGGGTTATTAGGTTGTACTTTTATTTTTGGTGAGGTGGGAAGGGGGAGGAAGAGCCTTGCTTGGGGACATTGCTGACAGGAGCCTTGTGAGTGTGATGGTTTCTCACATGTTCCACTGGGCTTCACTTTGGAACCATCCTCAGTTTGCCTTGGAGCAGCAGCTGCCTGTCTGTGTGGACCCGCCTACCCAGTGTCCCTTGGAATTCTCCCATTTTCTCACTCCAGCTGTCATCTTGGTCTGGCTTGAGTCCATTTGGTGCAGATAATAGGCTAAAAAATTCCTCTTCCTTTATAATTCCTCTTGTCATTGATATCGTAAACGTTTTCTTTCTTTCTCCTTCATTTTCTTTCTCACCTGTTCTTCCTTTTCTCTGACAGATACAAAAATGTATAAATGTATTATTCAAGCTCTTTTGCAGGGGGGGAGAGCAGAGGTGTTTACATAAAACAACCAAGTTCCCCTTCTGGGTCATAGTTCTGTGGCTCAGCCCCAGTGTCCTTGTTCTAGGATCCAGGCTAAGAGGCTGCCCTGGTCTTGGTCTCATGGTAGAGGAAGAACAGCATGGATGGACACAGGCAGTGGACTTCAAGCTTCTGCTTGGAGGTGGACATGTCACTTCAAAAAAAGTTGGGGTTTTTTTGAGACAGAGTCTCACTCTGTCACCTTGGGTAGAGTGCCATGGTGTCACAGCTCACAGCAACCTCAAATTCTTGGGTTCAAGTGATCCTCTTGCCTCAGCCTCCCAAGTAGCTGGGACTATGGGTGCCTGCCACAATGCCTGGCTATTTTGTTAGAGATGGGGTGTCACTCTGGCTCAGGCTGGTCTCGAACCTGTGAGCTCAGGCAATCCACCCACCTCGGCCTCCCAGAGTGCTGGGATTACAGACCAATAAAAGTTTTTTACCATCTGTCATCTGGACCCAAAGTAATGTCACATATGTTACATTTTTGCTCAATTTTATTTCAGCTTTTCTAGGTTATACTGCAGTGAACAGCCCCCAAATCTCAGTGGATTATAAGAAAAAAAGCTCTTAATCCCTGCTACTGTGCTATGAAGATTTGCCAGCTTTGGGCCCAGTGCAGCTCTCAGCTTGTAACTTGGCTCATGTGTCTTTTTTATTCTGGGTAGAGCAATAGCCCTTGGGCTCTTGGAGGAGGCAAAGAACCTCAAACTTGCTCTTATATTTTTTGGAATAGAACTCTTTGTCCAAAATGTGGTAGGACATGGTTTTCTTCTTCTATCCTCTTTCTTTGGGAGAACTTTACCCTGGAACCTTGGCCCATAGCAGGCCAAGCTAATGGAATAGGCTACTTGGCAAAAGGTGAAAAGATTGAGGGTGTCAGTCCCTTGGTAATGCTTTTAGTTTTGTTACAAGGCTCAGTGCTGTAAGTGGAGACATTGCATGTCGAGGCTTGAAGGAGAGTTCTCTGGGGGAGAGCTCCCCGGGATCACACATGCCGCGGCTTCTCCCCAGCATCCCTTCCCTCTGTACTGGAGGTGGGGGAGAAGAGGCAGACTCCTGGGGTGGGGGGAAGTGGCTTGAAGAGACGGAGGGGCCCTGAGGGAGGAAGAGCATGAGGGAGGGAGCCCAGAAGGGTTGCTTGGTTTCTTTGACACCCATCTCTGACAGATTTAGGATCCAGGGATTAGTTAGAGAGCTGTTTTGCCCAACCTCTGGTCTCTATGTGTGGTTGTCTAATTGTATGTGTTTTGGTTCTGGAATTGCTTGTACCTTCCTGCTGACAGTTAAGGGCATAGGTACATGATAACCTCAATGCATTATACAGATAAATGTCGAGGCTGCTGGGGGGGGCAGGTGGAAGACACTGCTAATCCCCTGGCCCCTCCATTCTATAGGACTCTGAGATGCAGTTTTAATATCTAAAGGAGACAGAGGTAATCTCGTGGTACAAAATCACACATCCATTAAGAAAGAGCTCTAGAAAAATATACTGGTTTTGGGGTTTTTTTTTGCCACGATTGCTGGAGAACAAGGAATAATTATAACATCATTCCTTAAAGAATTGCAGAGGAGGGAAGACGTTGGTTAGAAATAAAGGATTCCTCCACAGGGCGACTGTTCTGTTACCTGGTCTTATCAAAGGGAACTCTGGCCACTTGAATGGTTCTGATAGCCTTGCAGGCTTGGAGAAGTGATTCTCAGTAGAGGTGGTGGCTTTGGAGAAGAGCCTGGAGGACAATCAGTTAGGAAACTGGGTGGAGAGGGGAGATCTCGCCCTTCCCAGGCTGAGAAAGGTACCGTGGCTGGCTGCTGGCGTGAGCTTGTTTTTGTGGACGTGTTTCTTCTGAAAAAATGACATGTTTTCTTGCAAGCGGGTGACTCTGGATCATGACCCTAGACTTAGGGAAGGGGACCAACATGGAACTGTGTAGAATCAATCCTTCACCTCACAGCAGCCTTTGACAAGGTATGTGGTCTGGGAAACACAGAGCTGTGGCAGGAGACCTGCAGGCTTGAAGAATTTCTTTTGCTTCCTGCCAGCTGCCAACTCAGGGAAGCCAGCACTTGTTCTTTCCCACTGAGTTTCCTTCAGAGAAACATGTATTTTGCGTTTATAGGGAGGGGAAAAATAAAAGAACGTTCATTTCTGTCTCTTCCTTCTGTGGAGATGTGTTAACTAGTGAGGAGGAGCAGGCAGCCTCATTTTATGAGGATTATATTGGCAGCTCAGGGCAGCACGTAATGAAGGGATTTAGAGATTTGCAGTTGAAGGTGTAGGGATCTTTGCACACTGTTCCCAGCTGAGAAAAATCCAGGCTGACTGTTACAAAGGTCAATGCCAGATTTAAATGCATCTCTGTTTTTTTTTGGAGATCATTTCCATAGTGTTTTAGTCACAAACATTGAATGACTTTCTGTTTCTCAGGAAAAATAGTCATTAACATTTTAATATATCACTCATAGGTTATAATTATGTTGTTATAAATGTGGACACTCAAAAGGGATCCTGCTGAGGAAAAGTGAGCTTTTTTCTTCTGATAATGAGGTGGAAACAGAGGTGACTAATCCCACTCAGAAATGATTCCAAACAACTGGCTTTGCACTTGAGGTGGGTAGAAGAAGATTCTATCAAAGAAAGATTCACTTACTAGTATTTTTGGGCTAATTAAAGAATGAAAAACAAAAACTTAGTGTTATAATTCAAATTGGTGATAATTAGTTGCATGAAGAAGTTTAAGTGGTAGATGGTGCTCAACACAGTTGGAGTCCTTCTTGTAAACAAAACCATGCAGGGAAGGTGAGCACACAGGTGGGATCAGAGCAGGGGCCCTAGAGCCACCTGTCACCTCTCTTTGCCTCTGGAGTGACCACTGAGGTACCCCTGTGGCTTCCTGAGTGTTGGGGGTTCCAGTGTGAACACACTGGGTTAATTAGCAGGTTTTCCTTGAGTCCTGAGCCCCTAGGTTTTGACTGATAGCCTCAGGGCCCAAGGGCAGACGAAGTGATATGAGTCATCCAGAGTGTGGGCACAGCCAGTGTGGGTATCTGGGTATCTGGGTCTGTGGGTATCTGAGTCTGGCACAGGCTGGGATTCGGACCTGGGGTTGGGGTGGTGCTGGCCTGCAGAGTGAGGGGCAGTTCAGGGGTCACAGGGACTATCCAAAGTGCAAAGCCCAAAGAGGGTTGTCCCTGCATCCTGAGCAGAGGACCTGTTGCTGAGATGGGGTGAGATTGGGCTAGGCCTCTAGGAGGGGATGGGAAGCCGAGGTTGGGCTTGGCTTAGAAGGAGAATGGCTTTATGGGGTCCTCCGGTCTAGCCTGTGGGCAGGGAGGGGGCTGTAGGGGCCCCAGGGCATCTGGAGAGGGCCCTAGTGAGAGATGTGGGTTGAGCCCCCTTGGCCCAAACTCTTATTGGGGGATCCTGAGTGCATTTTGTGAGTCAGGGGCCTTGGACTCATGAATCCCAGCTCAACCTGCCTCCCCTCTTACTGATTGGAGCAGCACCTGATTGAAGACGGGCTTCAGAACTTACATTTCACAAGGACTCAAAGTAATTTCCCACTTAAAGTCTAATATCCAACAGTCCCTAATAGCTCACACAAGCAGCGGTTTGTGTTGTCCATTTACATGACATGCGCTGTGTACACAGTGTCACTGGGGGTTTAGTCTTTGGCGAGTTTCCCTTCCATATTATTCCAGGGCCTGGCTATGGTCATGGGACTAAAAAGCAAACACCTACCTTATGACCCAAAGTCCTGAGCACCCAAGGACCCCTCCCAGGGCTGAGGGAGGGGACAAGCTGCCTACTGGAAACAAAAGTTAGTACTGTCCTGCTGTGGGGCATGGGGAGAAAAGTGAGACATGAACAGAGGAGGTGGGGATGGGCTGTGTAGACATACGGGATGCTGAGTCAGAAAATGCTGCCAGGTAAGGGCTGCTGCAAGTGTCACAGCCTGAGGAAAGTGAGATGGGAACAGGAAAATACAAAAGCAAGCAATGTAAACAAACAGGGTGCTGAGCAGAAGAGCATATTGTAGCAGTAACAAGACGGGGTAGCCACCATCACGGGAAAGGTAACAGAAATAACACAGGGCACATCACTCATTAACCCCTTCCCCCTGCAGCCCATAGCACATCTGGGTCTAACTAACCATATAAGGTAAAACACCCCTCACCCTGCCCAATGACAGGAAAGAGACAGCGTCCCTGTTGGGGGAGCATTCTGGGCGAGGGCTGAGCTTGAATTCTGAAAACAGTGAAGAACACGTGGAAGCCATAGTAAGGAGACAAGGAGAAAGGAGAAGTTGAAGGGCACGACCACCCTGGGTGAGAGGTGCGTCTGCAGCCCTGCGGGGAAGACTGACCTCCGGGAGGAAGCCAGGTCTGGGCTTGACCCCTGGGCAAGGGCCTGCGTAGCACAACAGATGGCGCTGTGGGCATCCTCAGAATGTGCTGGGGCTCCCTGGGGGTTGCCATGGCTACTGACTGGTTAAGAAAGACATGTAGATGGGGCCCCAGGGTGGGCATTGATTGTACAAAGTCACTAGTGCTTTCTTTCTCCCTATCTCATGAGGCAAGATAAAAGCTCTCCATGGGAGTTCCATTGGAGAAGTAGTTGCAGTCTACTCATACAAGGTGGTAGAAGAGCACATGCTTAGCACAGTGACGTGCCCATAGTTGGAGAGCTTTATTAGAAAAAGAGATTGCTACCGTGTCGTCCTCATATAACAAGCAAAACTGTGTACAGGCACCTGCAGTGTTAAAAAAAAAAAAAAGCTCATCTGAGGAGCTAGTGAAGACAAGGCGTTTCTTTTTCAAAGGTGTTTTGTAGGTTTGCATTTACATTCTGGCTTGAGAGGCATGGGTAACAGTGTTCTCTCGTGGTCCCAGCTCTTTAAGACATCACAATCTTTGTACTGCCCACTCTCCAGAGATGAGAACCCCAGAATGCAGAGCCCCGAGTCTGAGGTTGATTTCTGTGTTTGTTCACCCAACATTGGTTGAGCACCTAGAAGCTGGGTGCCAGGCATTCAGATGTGAGTATAAGATGATTCTGCTTTTAAAGAACATATAGTTGAGTCAAAAAGACAGAAATGTGCATGGACCATAATCCTATAGAAAGGATCTGGCCTAGATGTCCTAAGAGTGTAAAAAGAGAAGTGCCTATTTCCACGTAAGGGAGCCTGGGGATGGCTTCATGACGAGGTGACCCATGAGCTGAGCCTTGAAGGGCATTAGGCAGACAATAAGGGGATGGTATTCTGGGTGAAAAGAAGGGAATTTGCAAAGGTAGAGGTATGAGAAAAGCATGTCTTTTTTTTTTTTTTTTGCAGTTTTTGGCTGGGGCTGGGTTTGAACCTGCCACCTCCAGCATATGGGGCCAGCATCCTACTCCTTTGAGCACAGGTGCTGCCTGAAAAGCATGTAATTTTCAGAGAGTTTGGTTTAACTGAAATCCAGGGAAATTTGGCTGGAAAGATAGGCTGGGGACAGCTCATTAAAGCTCTTATGTTCCATGTGGAGGATTTTGATTTTATTCTAATAGTCACTCTAGAAAGTGAATTGGTTCCCTGAGCCCCAGTGTAATGGTATTTGGAGATGAGTCTTTGGGAGGCAGTTAGGGCTCGATGAGTTCATAGAGGTGGGGCCCTCACGATGGGATAAGTGCCCTTATTTGAAGAGGAGAAGAAGGAAGGGAGAGTCATCTCATTTCTCTACATCATGTGAGGACACAGAGAGAGGATGGCTATCTTAAGTCACGAAGAGGTCTTCACTAGAGCCCAATCCTGCTGGCACACTGATTTCAGATTTACGGTCTCCAAAACTGAAAATAAATTTCTGTCGTTTAAGCTACCCAGTCTATGGTATTTTGTGATGGGTACCATGTAGACTGAGACAAGTCAGTTGGCTTAAAACAATTTTTTTTTTTTGAGACAAGGGTGCACTGTGTTATGAGAGTGCAGTGGTGTGATCATAGCTCATGGCAACCTTGAACTCCTGGGCTCAAGCAATCCTCCTGCCTCAGCTACCATGTCTAACTAATCTTAATTTTTTTTCTTTTATAGAAATGTTAGACTGACTCTGTTGCTCAGGTCGGTCTTCAATTCCTGGGCTTGTGATTCTCCTACCTCCACCTTCCAAAGTGCTAAGATTATGGGTGTGAGCCACTGTGCCCAGCCTAATTTTTATTTTTTATTTTATTTATTTATTTATTTATTTATTTGAGACAGAACCTTGAGCTATCCCCCTGGGTAAAGTGCTGTGGCATCACAGGTCACAGGAACCTCCAACTCCTGGGCTCAAGCGAGTCTCCTGCCTCAGCCTCCCAAGTAGCTGGGACCACAGGCACCTGCCACAACACCTGGCTATTTTTTGGTTGCAGCTGTCATTGTTGTTTTGGCGGGCCTGGGCTGGATTCCAACCTGCCACCTTAGGTGTATGTGGCTGTCGCCTTAGCCACTTGAGCCACAGGCACCGAGCCCCTAATTTTTATTTTTAAAAGCTCTCTCAAAACTTGCCCAGAACCCTAATGTATGAATTTAACTTAGACTGTGTGTCTTTCTGTCGTCCAAATTGCTGATCAAGGCAAACCACATACTAGAAAGAGTAGGACATGCAGTTCTTTGATCTATTTGATAAATATCAAAGGCTTATATTGTGCCAGGTACTTTTGTTATGCTGGAATTACAATGACTAAAATAGGCCAGCCCTGACTCCATGCAGGTAACCTCTTCATGGAGGAGGTAAGAAGAAAAGATACAGGAGCAAGATAATTTCAGGCACTGAAAATACTATGAAAACAATAAAACCGGTGACATGGTACATGTGGGGCTGGTTTCCGGTAGGCAAGTGGGGAAGGCTTCTCTGAGAAGATACCCTGGGAACTGAGATATAAATAACAAAAGAGCTTTCACAGGAGCACTGGAGGTGAAGGAAGCTCCTAGTGTCCAAGAATGGGATCAGGTCAGGAACGGAGAGCCCATTACCGGGGTCCCTGAACAGACAAGGGGAGTAAGACCAGGATAGGCAGGGAGAGGATTTTGGATTACAGTTGATGCATAATTTTGGAGGCTCAGCCACCAGGTCGGTAGAGAAAGAAGAGACAGAAAGGACTCCCACGCTTCAGGCCTTAGTGACTAGGTAGATGATAGTGCTGTTCCCGAGGAAGGAGTAGTTAGAGGCCACTTTGATACTGGCAATAAGTAACTAATTGGTACGCACAATGATTTTTTAAAAGCTCTACTTTTTGCCTAGGTGTTGGGTAGACTTGACTTTAAGGGCCTCCTGCACATCTGGAGTCGTTGTGTTTAGAAGCAGCAGCTGTCCAATTCTGTGGGGGGTGAGGGTGGGAGGGGCTTGTTGGTTCCCATACAAGATTCATCATGCTGATTATAGATGGCGACTGTTGTGTCCAGTTGTGAGGCCAGACAAATGGAATCAGGCAGACAAGAAAAGACTTGCTGGGAGTGGTGTGGGTGGGCCAGGTGGGGACAGGGCACATTTCTTACTCCTCTCCGGGTGATCTCTGTGCCTGCCACATGCCTGTGCTCTCTGAGATCCACGTCCCACCCTTCCTTGACTCTGCTCTGTGTCACAGGGAGTCACATGTCCACATAGGTTTGGCCAATTGAATTCCACATAGATTTGGCCAGAGAGATGCCCTGACAGACATTATAGAGAGGAGAGGGGAGAAGTCAGGTGCTTCCTCCTCTCTTCCCTGTCCTGGCGGGGCTCAGCTCCCACAGGCAGCTTCCTTTCATTATGCCCAGCACAGCAGCCCCAGCTCTTCCTTCTGAGCTCTGATAATGCCACTTTTTGTGCAATTCTTCCTGTCTCAGGGTGGTATAGTAGATTCCTGCTCTGGCCTCACCATTTCTTCCTCACTTTTTGGCTCTTCTGCTGCCTGTTTAATCAAACTCTCAAATACAGTAGAACCTCCATAGCTGACCCCCTCCCCACACTGACTGTTTCCTTAAGTTGACCTGATTTTCACAGATGGGACATGTGCCACATACATACCAGCACAGGCCTAGTTCCTTATGTTGACCACCTCCTTGTGTTGACCAGTTTATTACCGTCCTTTGAGTGGTCAACTCTCAGAGGCTGTACTGTGTTTTTAAAGAGCCATGCAGTTTTTGGTTCTTGACTGATATGGTATATATTTGTTTGTTGGGTTCTAAGAACCCCTAGATGTTAAGTGACCAGCCTGTGTTTTCTGGCTTTCTGTTCTAGCCTTGTCTGGCACATTTTTGCTCAATGACAAATTCGTTCCCTGCTCAGGGGATTTGCACTGTTGTCTGCTCAGAAATCTTTGCCCATATGTCCATAAGGAGCCTCTTTTCTAAATCAACTGGATGTCTCATCTCACAGTTCCACATATCTACTCTTACACTCTTCTCCACGAGTTTGGATAATCAAGAGTTTCCCAAATTAGCTTCTTTGTACATCCTGTTTCCAAAAAGCAAAAGTGCAAGCACTTTGTTTTTGAGGACTTACTAGGGGTACTTGAGTGTTCTTTATGCTTTATGACCCTTTAATAGCATAGGCCTTTGACGTTTACACACCATGAGGGGCTGTCAAATTTCACTCAGGCGTTACCGGACCTTGCTCAGGAGTTAAAGCAAAAAAAAAAAAAAAAAAATCTTATTTTGTTTTTAGCTTACATTATTTCCTGGGTGTATTGTGGAATGTTTTTGTTTTGGTCAAGTGCCTTAGTTGGAGAACAGTGACAACAGTTGACTGAGCTTGTTTTGTAGGAAGGGAAAGCTATTATTAGGGGAGGCCAGAAAGACCCCCCAACAGAGCATATTTTGCCTGAAGATCTACTATTAAATTTCTGTTAGTCTGGAATAAGTCATGCTTTTAAAATGCAACTGTTCTGTGAAGAAGTCTCATCAGCCCTTCTCCTGGTGTGTTAAAATAGTTCAATAATTTTCTTTCTGGCTTCTGGATAGATCAGATTCTAAAGAACTAAAAGTTTGAGGGAAGTAGTAAACAAAAATAGGATCAATTTTCCGGGAACGAACTTACCTAATGAAGGTTGACAAGGGCAGGAGAGGGGTGTGTGTGTGTGTGTGTCTGTACTTTAAATGATCAGGTGCTTAACATAGTGACGGGAAGAAACCAGGGCTCTCCTTTGACTGTCCTGCCTGGATTTATCTCTGGAGGATGGCATCCTGTCTAGAGTACTAAACAATCTGTCGATGGAAGATGTGTTTTATTTTACTTTATTGTTTATTTCCTCCCTGTCCTAAACAAAAATTCTACTTTGGAAATCGTAACTGTGATAAAGAGAGCTGCTTCCCAGAATGAATGAAGGCAGCTTCCTCGTGTTGTTTATAATTTCCAGTGATCATTTATGCCAATTAATATAGCTGTTGCCTCAGGCAATTGAATGTAAATGAATCATTAATAATAAATATTCAAACCTCCTTCCTGAATTTATAGAAGCTGGTAGGAAATGGTTAAAGGCTAATCTAGTGGTCTAGGAAAAAAACACCAACTCTCACATGTTTGGTGTACATAAATAAAACTTAGATATGCTATCTTTCATCCAGGGAAATCAGGATTCTGTGTTAATAGCAAGCCCCAGACAAGATGGCTATCAGTACTCAGCCTGTTTGCTTCAGAAATGGAGCAACTGTTCATAATGCAATTTACATCCAACAGGTGCACCATGGCTCTAACTAATTGATGTGAAAGATACCGTGGAAATAATCTGAAAAGAAAGCCATTCTGCCTTTGCCTCCTGGACCACCCAAAATTTCTAAAGAAAATTTTGGAATGCCAGTTGACAAATTAGCTTTTAGACTTTTACATGTTTAATATCTGTTCGCTTGATTTCCTGGAACTAGGAAATGGTTTACATGTAGCTTGCAGTCAAGACTGCATTTTTTTTTTCTTACCACCCAGGTAATAGCTGGATGGAGAGAGGAGAATGTTCTTTGGTGTCTTTGGTACTTACCTTCACTCTTGGATTAATGCTGTTCATATCATTGTTCATTTGTTGATATATTGGTGTGTGGGAGAAGCATTAAAGTGATTGAAGAAGGCTAACTGAATTTTAGTGGAATAGTTGACATAGACTCTGGAATTTGCAACAACTATTCTTATTTTCATTTTTAGAAATCCTTGTACAGTCAAATGCTGTTAGTCAAAGCCAAAAAGTCTATAATCGTCTAAGTTAAATTTTCCTCTATACCCAGGTTTATTAACCAGTAAATCAAGAAACGTTGATTCTTTTCTGAGTTCCAGGTGTGAAGACAATTTTTGGGACTCTAGGGTTTGTTGATCTGTCAACTGTGAAGAATCCAAATCCTGTAAAAGGTGGTTGGTTGATTTAGAAGGTCCTCAAAGAGTGAGGTCACATTTGGGAAGTCTTGAAAGCAGGGGCTGGAAGGACTTTAATTCTGTGGGCTCAGGAACTTGATTTTGTCAATAATTAGGTCTTTTGAGTATTGCCTTATGCTAACTAAGCTACCAAGAGATTGTATTAGTACATATACTCAGTGGAAGAGGCCTTCTTGACTGCTTTAATTTTTTTAATCTTTGACTGTGGTGTCTGGAAATCCAGACACTCTCCCAGCCTCCTTTATGGCTGGAGACAACTATTCAACTCAGTTGAAATCAGTGAGCTAAAAAGGGAAGCCTGCACACCACTTCTGGGAAAAATATGACTTCTCTGATAAAAGGGACAGAGGAATCAGCATATTTACTGAATATGTAGGCAGTATGATGGCCGGAGCTGTGGCAGCCATCTTATAAACATGAGGCAAGAAACACAAGTACAATAGGCCAAAATGCCAAGGATGGTGAAATAAAGGATGAATTGAGCCTGGGTCCTTGTTGATATTGCTGAACCACTGCACTGGCCTGGACTGCATTATTTCAGATTTCATATTATGGAAAATAAAATATCTATTGCTTAAATTCTTAGTTGTTTCTTGTAACCAAAAAGCATCCTAGCTGGTCTGATGTCCCACACAGAGCTCCTTCTCCCCAGATTCCTGTCTGTCTGTGCTTCCGCTTACATTCCCTCGATTTGTGATATTCACTCAGTTGCCCAAGTTGTAATCTTGAGAACCTTCTCAAACCCCTCCTTTCATTCACCACCCACATCCCCCACTTCCTGAGTATGGAGACTGTTTCTTGCTCATTCCTTTATTATTTCCAATCTCTAGTACAATGGCTGGTGCACAGAAAACTCTAAAAACATGTTTGCTGAACGAGATTAAATTAGGGTGACCAGCTATTTAATGTCATGGTTTAGCACATGAATAACAAGTAAAGTGAAGAGAGCCTTATTTAGGCTACAGTGAGTTTTGATAAGCCTTCATCAGAGAATGTCTTTCTACTGACTAGAACTCTTTTGCCCCCCAGGTTCTATATTTCTTTTACTTAGACATTGTCACATGGGCATTGACGTATTTTTCTCCTTGGACTCTTGTTTTAAATTTTCTGTGTTGAAATTCCCATTTCATGACATTTCTGCCCCTGAGATCGGTGGTATTGATCAGGCTGTGATCAGCGCTGCCCTCCACGCCTGCTTGTGGCATTCTGCCTCGTTATAAAGGCTTCTGCTCCCGTCCACTTGCTTCTTACATTGGTTGGTTGTATTAGATCTATTTCCAAAATCTAGAGTACCTTCTCTGTATTTCTGTGTCTGTGGTGAGGATATAGTGACAAGTCAAGGGATTCACTATTTTATGGGGAAATGGAGGGAATATGAGATGGGAAGTGAAAAAACCTGGGTTTGTGCTCTCTCACCTCCTATATGTGAATTTTTTTTTTTTAATTTCAGGTTAATGTGAGGGTACAAGCAACTAGGTCACAATGCTTGCATTTATTAAATAGAGTCCTTCTTGTGGTTGTGTCCTGCACTGAGGAGTGTGTCATGTACCCTAACATTGTGTTTATTAGGTGGGAGCACACCAATCCCCTCCCTCCTGCACATCCCCCTTCCTCGTTCCTTCTCCCCAAAACTTGAATTGAATTGAGTTTTTCTCTTGTGTGGGCATGCATTAGATCATGTACTGGCTTCATACTAGTATTAAGTACATCAGATACTTGCTTTTCTATTCTTGTGATACTTTACTATGTGTTATTTTAATCACAAGAAACACAATCAATTCTGTCTCTACATGTGGAGTGGGACACGTGGCAGTGTTTTGAGTATGTGCCCGCCAGCTGTGTCTCAACAGAAAAATTTTGAATACTACAATGTCAGATTATATGATGCTCAAGAGGGCCTCTGAGAATCTTTTCTTCTGTGACTTTTCTTCCTTTAAAGGAAAAAAATGTGACTTCATTTTCCCTGGATACAATGTTTGATAGAGATGGACTTTATGCCTCTGAACACCATTTAAGAGACATTAGCTACTTTTTAAAATCTCCCTTTTCTCATCTGGAGTCTCATATCTCACTGGGTATTTTTGCTACATATGTCACTCCTATCTTTATTAAATATTTAGAGACCCTACATGTGTTAAACGCTGAAAGGTATAAATCACCAAAAGATATAAATTGCCAATTAAAGGAATACTTTGCTAATATTTATATTTCTAAACTGTTAAGTTATTAAAGTGAGAAAAAGGGGTTTTTGCTTTTTAAAAACTATCGCCAAGCAGCAGAGTCTGGTGTGCTGTTTTCATGATTTGCCTTCTGTAGTGAGCTGTGCTGGAGGACGCATTAGAGCACTTAGTGGGGGAGGATGCATTTAAGTGGGTATTGATAAATATTGATGATGAGGATGAGGATGACAGCCATCACAGCAACAAGTATGAAGTTACCACAGCAGCTTCTGATTTGTGGGAAACAATAACAATTATACAGCAACTTCTGCTGTTGTTGTCTTCCAGACAAGCACCTGAAAAAGTAGTGAACTGGAGAGATTGCTGCAAAGACTCTGGATAACAGGAAGCCTTTGATCAGTCAACCACTAGAAATTGGGATTAGCTGGATGTCTGGACAAACCATTAATTGTATGAATTGTGGTGTCTCATGGCAATTATGAATCCCCAGAGGGAGACCTCTTGGGAGATAGATATTTTTGGAGGCTATCAGAGCAAGGGCAATGTGGCAATGAGGATGGGTGGGGTTGGTGTGGATTCTAGTGTTTGATCAGTCACCATTTTATTTTATTTTTATTCTTTTAAAATTTCAGATTAATATGAGGGTACAAACATTTAGGTTACATTGTTTTGATTTCTAAGGTAAAGTTCAAGTTATAGTTGAGCCCTTCACCCAGGGGCATGCTGAACACCCCCCCGAATCCTTCCAGTCACCCTCACTCTTCCCCATCCCCTCTCCTTTCTCTCACTAGACTATACTTGTGCTTTTTCTTTAATGTGGGCATGCAGTTATTTATATATTAGTTTCATATTACTTTACTAAGAAGAATGTGTTTCAGCTACATCCAGGTAAACACAAAAGACATAAAATCTTTATCTTTTCTTATGGCTGAATGGTATTCCATGGTATACATATACTGCAGTTGTTAATCCATTCCTGGGTTATGGGCACTCAAGTTAATCAACTTGAATTGATTCCATGTGTTGGAGTTGTGAATTGAGCTGCAATAAACATTCTAGTGCAAATGTACTTGTGATAAAATGATTTTTTTTCATAATGGGTAGACGCCTAGTAATGGGATTCCTGTGTCAAATGGAAGGTCAACTTTTAGTTCTTAGAGAATTCTCCATACTTCTTTCCATAGAGGTTGTATTAGTTTGCAGTCCCACCAGCAGCGTAAAGGTATTCTTCTCTCCACATCCACGCCAGCACCTGCATGCTTGGGATTTTGTGCTGTGGGATAATCCCCCTGGGGTTGGGTGATATCTTGGTGGTTTTAATTTGTATTTCTCAACCAATCACCAGGAAGCAGCATCTATGCTGATTAAAGAGGGCCTTGATCCCAGTGATCCCAGCTTGGTGGTTGTGATTGTTGTTAGTCAGGGACTCTGAGACCATGGGCAGTTGACAACAGGACTCTGAGTCCAGTACATAGGAAGAATAGCCCCTCTCATAATGATGCCTGGGAGCCTGGGGCTGCTTGCTGCAAAGCCTGATGCTCCCTGCATCCCCACCTCACACAATTATTTGCTGAAAGCACAGATGAGTGGTTGCTCTCTAGACTAGTAGGCTAATGGGATTTTTGGCTGACTAATAGGCTCATATTTTATACATAAATCTATAAAATCCTACAGCATGTGCTCTGACATGGCATTTCTGTTAAGCTCACTGTTTTTAATTTCTAAGTTATTTTGCATAGGGGGTTACTTTAAATTGTATGTCGAGAAGCAGAACAAGATCTGCTTGATGTGAATCTGTCCTCTCAGCTCTTGGGCAAGAACCTACCCAGGTGTGGGCCTCTGGAATTTGTTATTTCCAGTTAGTACTTAATGATGTATTACTGTTGTTACTGGTCACGTCTGCCTTCTGCAGGGGACAGCCAGGGCAGGAATATGGGCTGAGGTCCATGTTGGCAGAGACTCAGCCTGCTGGGCTGAGGAGATAATGCAAATGGGCCCAGGCTTCTACCAGTAGGAAAGGAAAGAATGCCCAGACACAAATTACAACAGAGTAGTTTTCTCCCTAGAAGAAGACATCACTTTATAAGAATGGTGTGCTTTATAGCTGCTCACATGCCCAGGCCTAACCCAAATAACCCCAATAGCTGCCAGGAGAAAGCAGAGGATCTTCACAACCTTTTGAAGGAGGAACTTTTTGCTCCTTTTCAGAGATGATAATAATAGATAAGGGAGTTTATGAATGCTTTGCATGAGTGATGATCTCATTGAAAACCTGTGAGGTAGGTTGTGTTATTACACTTTCTCCATTTAACACACAGGAAACTTAGAGAAATTACATAAATTGCCTAAAGATTCATAGGTACCCCCAGTAACCTTTCCTGAAAACCCATTCTTATGCTTTCTGATCTTCAGATGGGGGAATGAGGCTCAGAGAGGCTTAGCAAATTACTAAATATCACATAATATATAGCAGAATTAGGATCCAACTTAAGGATTTCTAAGGCTAAAGTGGCGATGTTCTGCCTTGTCTCATCCCTACAAACTTGGAGAGTAGAATTTATCAAAGGAGCATCAATGATGGTAGACTTAGCATTTGAAATAGCCCCCTAAGTGAATCCAATATCCATTACACATCATATTTTTCAGCCTATATTCTCCAGAAAGCAGAAACTTTGGCAAAGCTTATGTGCTAATGCTATGCTGGGAGGTGTGATTCCAGGACAGCAAGAGGAAGGGAAGAAGAGGCCTGGGCCATGGCAGGAGGGGAGCAGATAAAAGGCAGTGCATTGCAGATGTGGACGCATCCTCATGAGAAAACACACCCATGCTCACATATGTGCGAGGCCTGCATCCAAGCCATAAAACAACCCACAGTATCTCAGAGAAGGGAAGGGAGAAGAAATTTCCTGATGGCCCTTTCCCATTTTCTTCCTTTTATTGTTCATCATGTGCCCATGGGGCCGTGGTTCTCTTACAGTTCTGGTCCCTGTGGGCAGCTGTTGTGGACCTGGATGCTAGTGCTTCTTTGGACCTGGACCCTAGAGCTTCTGTGGACCCAGATGTTAGAGCCACTGGGCACTTGGACACTAGAACTTCTGTGGACCCAGACTCTAGATTTTCTGGGTACCTGAGCTGCTATTGGTCCTACTAGAGTCTGATCAATTGCTGGGTCCACACCCCAGCTCTACCACTTAACTGTGTGAGCTGGGGAAAGCCTTTAACCCCTCAGTTTCTTATTTCTTTCATCCATAAAAGGAAGAACATCTTTTTTACATATTTTATATGTGTTATTTTATAGAACCTATAGTATATTATGGGACTTAGTAAGGTTTAATAGCTTATTTTATATAAACTACTTAGAAGAGTGCCTGGCACACACTGAGTGGCTTTATGAGTGTGTGTCTGCTATTATTCTTACTAGTGTGTAAAAGTCAATATGGGCTTTCTCTTTTTCCAGTTGTATTTCCAAAAGTCCTCCTTTACTATCCCATGTGGTTGGAAGCCAGGCTTTAGAAAGCAAGTAGACATATATCATGCCAAAAATTAGGTATGGAAGGGAGAAAACAAATTCTGGTAATAGAAAAAGCATTGGCAACTCCATGTATAAAGTAGTAGGGGAGACTTTTAGGCCTGGAACATGAAGACATATTAATTTTCCTAAGAGCACTAATGAAGCTGACTAGTCAAGGGTGGATGTATAAATAAATGATTTATTCTGGTAATGTTGACCTTGACTGTATTAATCATTTGAATACTTAATGATTCATACATTTGGAGAAAGGAAGGCTGGGAGGTCCCAGAACATTGTTAAGTCTTCTCCAATTTTTATCATTATTTATTGTTTCCATTTGTAAATGGAGGAAAAAAAGTCAAAGTTACTCTTTTACTTTTGAAGATAATGTGGTTGGTATGTTGCAATGCTTTTACATTACAAAGATGTTCATCACAAGTTAAAAAATCAGGAGATAAGATTTCCTTTCACTTTGTGCACTTGAAATTAGAATTTTATTTTGCAGTTTTATTTAAAGAGGAATTAAAATTTAAGAATAAGCTCAGCATGTTGCTGTATATGGAAAAGACTGTGGACCACTCAGCTGGATTTTACGAGTCCATGGTGCTGAGGATGGCTTGTCATTACGTGCATTCAGATGTCCACCCACAAACACGTGTGGTGAGAGCAAAGGAACTTTTATGTTTTCTTTTTAAAAGGCTATGTTCAAATGAAATTGTGAATTTCAAAAGGAATGAAAAAGCAAAGCCATTTCAAATAGTGCTGGCATTTAGTGAGTCTTAAACTTTTTTTTGATATTTAAATTGGGTGTCAACAGCTCTTCTTTCCAACCTTAAGTGCCCCTTTGCAAAAGGGCTTTGCACTTCCTGCCATCAGGAAGTGGACTCTCCTTCCCCACCCTTCAATATGAACTGGTCTTGTGATTTCTTTGATAAACAGAATACAATGAAAGTGATTCTGTTCCAGTTCTAACCTTAGACAGTAAGAAGCCTTGCTCACTGCAGTCTCTTTTGGGGCCCCATAACGACCTTGTGAAAAGCCAGACTGACCTGGTGGGAAACGAGAGGCTTACTAAATGCTACAGGGCCCAGTTGCTCTGGCAACAGGTAGCTAGCCAATTCCAGACCTGGGAATGAGACTGTCCTTGACCAGGAAGCTTGGAGAAGTAGAGCTGCCTAAATCTGACCTGTAGTGGTAAGGTTTGCAGCTGCAAGAGCAAGTCTGGCCAATGTCAGAAGAGCCCTGTGGCTGAGCCCAGGTGAAACTGCCTGCTGGAGAATAGCAAGCTAAGTATATAGCAGTTGTGTTAGGTTTGGAAGAGCAGCTGGCATTTACTGAGTGCTGACTCTGTCAGGCAGGAGCATCCTAAGTCTTCTACTATTCTCCTATTCTGTCTCTTCTCATCTTTAAACTTCTGTGACATGTGCACTGGGTCTTCTTCCATCTTTCCTCCTCACCTTCAACTGCTATTTGGGTTGAATTGCATCTCTCCAAAATTCATGTGTTAAAGCCCTAAACTCTAGCCAGCGACCTTCAGATCAGAATATAATCTTATTTGGAAATAAAATTGTTGCAGACGTATTAGTTAAGATGAGGTCATGCTGGACCCTAATCTGATATGGCTTTGTTCTTACAAAAAGAAATTTGGATTCAGACAAGCAAATGGCGAGAAGCCTGTGTGGATGTGGAGGCAGAGATCAGAGGAAGCCGTTCAGCAGTGGAGAAACCCCAGCTGATGACCAGCAGCTCTGAGGAAGCCTGGGACAGATTCTCCCTCTCAGCCTTCAGGAGTAACCAACTCTGCCAGCACTTTGGTCTTTGACTTGCAGAATCCAGAACTAAGATAATGAGTTTTTGTTGTTTTGATCCCTCTGTCACTGAAGCCCTGGGAAGCAGAG
>CAUYQV010076739.1:0-17299 GCA_963574575.1 Galagoides demidoff
GCTCGCTACAACGCCGGCCATTTTTTGGTTGCAGCCATCATTGTTGTTTGGCGGGCCCGAGCTGGGGATTCGAACCCACCACCTTAGGTGTACGTGGCTGGCGCCTTAGCCAATTGAGCCACAGGCGCCAAGCCAACTTTCCATTTTCTTTAGAGTGAACATCTTCAATAACCCCTGATACCTCTTTTTTTCTCACACCCCACATCCAATCCTCCAGTAAGTCCATTGTGGTCCATTTCTGAACTCTTCCCCCACCCCCACTGTTATCAGATGGCCCAGTCACTATCCACCCGGATTACCCACTGTCTTCCTAACTAGACTCCCAGTAGTCACCATCTGGCCCCTCCTGGTCTCTTCCCCTCACTGTACTCAGGGTAACGTAAGTCAGGTCATGTTGCCGCCCTGCTCAACATCCTCCAGTGAGTTCCTGGCCCCCACACTTGTAGCAGGAAATGAGCCTTGGCACTATACTTAGCCAAACCAGAACAGAAGGAACCTTGGTCTTCCCGTGCCTGTATTCCCCAGCAGCCAGAGGAGCTGGGCAGATGGCCTGGCTTCTACAGTTCAGCCATAGCTGTGGGGACCCTTGGGTCTGACTGAGGGCTTGGTCTTGCTCTAGAATCAGGTGGTCCAGTGATAGATTTTCTGTCAGACCAGGGCTGTGAATGAAGACATGAAAGTGGGCAGGGAAGAGACTCACACATCCCTCAGCCAGATGGGCTGCTGAGGATGAGTCGAGTGTCACAGTGGGCTCTGAAGGCCTGATGCCATCTCTTTTGGGGGTGAATTCTCAGGGCTGCATGTCTTACAGTGACTGTCATTTAAAACATTCTCCACAATGAGGTAAATCTTCACAATTCTCAGCCTCATAGATACCTCTGGAGGAAGGGTCCACCCAGATTATTATCCCTAAGGATTAGTTGAGGAAAGTGGCACAGAGAGACCCACTTGTTGTGGGTCACAAATATTTGTCTCAGACCCTGATACCAAAAGCTGGGGCCTTTAGCAAGTTTTTTAATCCTTTCTGGACTCTCCGGTTCTCCTTACAAAGAGAAAAGGATTAGAAGATTTCAAAAATCTCTGGGTGAGTCTGAAAAATGTCTATGAATTCTTAAAGTTCTGAAATTCTGATTCTTCAGTGAATGTTATTTGGTTTGCAAATTGGTTTCTGCACCCCACACCTGCCCTGAGGACCATAAGAGAAGGTTGGCAAGTGGCGAGACCAAACTCCTAGCTGCAGAACTTTATTTGCACTAGTAAATGGCCACAGAACATAGGGCCAGAGCACATCTGCCCACGTGTGTGTGCTCTGCCACCCATTCATCCCTCCTGTCACCAGAGAGAGAGGGGTGAGCAGGCGGCCTCCATCTGCTGAGAACACCTCAGGCAAAAAGGGCTCAAGTCTAGTCCCTTCTGCCTCCCCTCCTCCCAACAGAGAAGCACATTGTGACAGTGTCATCCCAAAGCTGTGGCGCAACCTGGGACCAGAGCAATTCCGGGCAAGCTCACCTCTGCCTGACCCCTTCCCCGTCCACTGGTTCTCTCATGGCCAGGCCTCCACTGTAGCTGCAATAGCAGTCAGGGCCGTGGAGAGCTGGGACCTTGACAGCCTTTCTCCCCTCCCCCGGCACTGGCCCTGCCCTTGGCTGAAGTTGCAGGGGACTTCTTTGCTACCAATCCAATAGAAATAGAATTCAAGCCATAAAAACAAGCCACATGCTTTATTTGTAATTTTCTAAGAAGCCCCGTTTTTTAAAGTTAAAAATAGATTAAGATAATTTTGATGATTTTTTTTTATTTAACCCAGCATACCCAAAATATTTTCGTTTTAGCATGTAATCGGAATAAAATATTATGAATGAGATATTTTAGATTCCTTTTTACATCCTCGTATTCAAGCTCTGGTGTGCATTTTTGAGCTAGCCGCATTTCAAATGCTTGCTAGCCACATGCAGCTGGTGGCCACCATATCAGATGATGCAGATCGAGACTAGACATGAAAGTCTGTATATAATTGCAGTTATAATTTAGCTAATATTAACACTGATTATTATATTCTTATCTAGTCTTTTCCAAGTACATTATTTCTGCAAAGCTTGGGTCATGTTGCTTATATAACTTTCTCTCCTCCTCCTGCTGTGTTGTTCATCTTCCTAAGTCATCAAAAATTATTCACAAATAGTCATCTCAAATAATTAATCTCTAATTATCAAATATAATATCACAGACTACCCTGCTATTTGGATGTCGTAATCTTTTTAACCAATGCCAAAATGTTGGACAGCTGTGGTTTTTCAATAATACAAGTAGTATGACTGAGATGATTATATCTGTATCCCTTGTGGTCTTTTTTTTTTTTTTTTTTTTGAGATGGAGCCTCAAGCTATCCCCCTGGCTAGAGTGCCATGGCATCACAGCTCATAGCAACCTCCAACTCCTGGGCTCAAGCGAGTCTCCTGCCTCCGCCTCCCAAGTAGCTGGGACCATAGGTGCCCGCCATAACACCTGGCCATTTTTTTTTTTTTTTGGTTGCAGCCATCATTGTTGTTTCGCGGGCCCGGGCTGGGGATTCGAACCCGCCACCTTAGGTGTACGTGGCTGGCGCCTTAGCCGATTGAGCCACAGGCACCGAGCCATCCCTTGTGGTCTTAAGGCCTTGATTCTCTAGCAGTGTAGCCATTTTTAAGAAAATGATCTTTGAATATCCTCACTCAGTCAAACAACTAGCAACAAGTGATCTCTGACTGAGAGCTGAGACTCCTTAGGTTCCCAGCACACAGTCATGATGCCTGGCTCTGCAACCTAGAGTAGGCCACTTAGCTTTTCATGCAAGAGTTGCCCCATTTATAAAGTAAACTGATTATATTAGATGATTTTTAAGGGTCTTTCCTGCGCTAACCTTCAGTGATGTTTTTCCCTAACCCTCGAATCTAATCAATTAACCTGTCAAGCCAGTCATTATAAGTCATTATAAGCAAGTCATGTTAAAGCCACCATACACACAGTTAAAAATCCATCCACTTCTCCCCATCCTCACTCACAGTGCCTTTGTATTATGAATAGGACATCATCGTCACTCATCTAAATTGAGATAGGGTACCCAATGCTGAGAGAGATTAGGTTATAAAGTTAATACTGAAGTGCCAAATCAAGAATAGGATTAAATGAGAGGTGTGTGAAAGCGTCTGGCTGGCACAGAGGAAGTGCTCAATGAGTATTTACCACATTTGAATCTAAAACCAGTCCTAAGACTCACCTGGATCTGGTTCCCTAAAAGTTGCAGAGGATTATAAACGGCCCTGCTGAGCCCCTGCCCCAGACACTGGATGCTTTGGGAAGACAAAGACTTGGCAGCTTCCCCTAAAGGCCTGACAGTCTAGAGGGGAAGATGGGAACCTCTGTACACAAAACAAGCATGCCTCAGGCAGTGTCTTCAATGGGAAAAGCAGATGGAGAACAGAACAATTATCTGAGCAAATCAGGCAGGCCTGCTGTTGAGGAAAAGGCTTAAGAAAATTTGTCCTATTTCCTTTGTGATTCCTTTGTGAACCAACTGGGTTAGGACAGCCTGGCAAAGCAAAAGTATTTCTGCTCTCAAAAGACTGATCTATGCTCTGTGATTTCAGGCAAACTGTGAATCCTCTTTTTGATCTCAGTATCCTTATCGATAAAATGGAGATAGGGCACAATACCAACCTTGCCCAAACCTAACTGCCTAGTGGACAGAATTGTGTTGAACCCAAGGATTACGTATGAGTATAATAATTATGAAATGAGGCCAACTAATAGCTAACATAGACAACTGGTGTGTCCTCTAAAAATCTACTCCTCTTAAAGGAAAAGTTTTGTAATCATAAGTAGCATTTATTTTGAACTTAATAATTTATAAGGCAATTTTATATGTATTTATTTTATTTTCAAACCCATTTGCTCCATTTACACTTAAAGATACTGAGATTGAGAAAGGTTAAAGAACCATCCAAGTTCATGCTGTGAGGGCTACTTGTAGGCTCTCTTAACTCCATGCTTCTTGATCTTTCTCCTACACTGTACTGTCTTCCCATTAAAATCCTTTCCACCATGCATTAATATTATTTGTGGTAATGTTTTTTATGTTTCCAATTGATCAAGGTCACCCAAACATCTAAATAGAAGCTCTAAAACAAAATGCCTGACACACAAGAACAGCAAGTTCACGTGTCGTCTTAGGGGAAAATAGCTGTCCCCATCTGATTTACATTTTATGCCATACAGCAGGAAATATTTAAGTTGACAAATAGGATGTTTACCACCGCAACAGATACTTGGCAGTTAGTTTTTTAAGAATTGTTGCAAATGTGATTTATTTGCTATTATAACAGAGCATTACTGTGCAAATATGACTCCTGAAATTAGCTTCAGTTTAGCAAGGGGCCTTGACAGTTTGACCCCTTAATATCCTTATAATGATGTCATTTACATTCAATGCTTACTCAAGTCACTCGGTGCTAGTGCTGTTTGAGAAGAGTCCACTCTAGGGCAGAAGCGTTATGTATTTTAACACACAGAGTTGGTGTGGGGGGCACATGGAGGCCTTCTAAGAGGAAACACTGTTTAATCAAGTCTTCATGAAAATGTGTTAGTTTCCAACTTCCTACAGTGAAAATGCATTACTGCTAATTGCAGCATACTCCAGGAATATAATACTTCATGTTTTCTCCACAAGACATTTCCATGGCATGGAGCATATTAAACAAGAACATGTTCTGGTGCTCCACAACTTTAGCTTCTAATTTAACTGGAGAATTGGTACAGGGTGAGGATTGGCAGTGCCTTCCCCTCCAGCAGGGAATAATAAGAGGGTCTTCTTTGGAGCCAGGCAGAGAAGGACTGAAATTCCAGCACGGCTACTTCCCAGCTGTGTGGGTCTGGTATTTCCCTTGAACCTCTGTTTCTTCATCTGTGACTTGGAACAGTTATTTTTTAGGTTCTTATAAAGATCTGAGATATTGGTAAAGCTCCTGGCACACAAGGACCCATAGGTCCTTGCTACATGGGAGCCAGTGATGGCTTATTACTTATTTAAAGCTCACATGTCCCAGGTGGCCCCCATAGCTCAGTGGGTAGGGCGCCGACCACATACACCGAGGCTGGTGGGTTCAAACCCAGCCCAGGCCAGCTAAAATCAACAATGACAACTGCAACAACAACAAAAAAATAGCCAGGCATTGTGGTGGGCATCTGTAGTCCCAGCTACTTGGCAGGCTAAGGCAAGAGAATTGCTTAAGCCCAAGAGTTGGAGGTTGCTGTGAGCTGTAATGTGATGGCACTCTACCCAGGGTGACAGCTTGAGACTCTGTCTTAAAAAAAAAAAAAAAAAACTCACATGTTCCCTTCACGATACAGCCCTGACTTCACCAGGCAGACCCAGCCCATCGTGTCTTTCTGCTTCAATAGTGCTTTGTCCATACTGATGCCGCATGCTACATTGCATATTACATTATGGGACATGTGTGTATCTGGCCTTCACTTTCTCTGTGGCAGGACCTGCGCCTATTTACCTCTGACTCTCCAGTGTCAAAGACAATGATATTTCTGAAGATTGAACTGAGGTGGATTCTGGGGATGCTTCTGGATTCAGTGTGGGGCTGGAGGACGACAAGGGTAATTAAAGTTGATCTGTCATAAAAGAGGGAAAGAGTAGCACATGACTTGCTGTTGTCATTGCCAGTTTAGCGCAGTGTAGATGTTCAGCAAATATTTGTCAAAGGAATTAATGGTCATTAATCAATTACCAGTAGTTGACATTAACTTATAACTAACATGTCTTTTTTTCATAGCACTTTTATTCTTGTTGCATCATAGTGTTCTTCTAATAATCCTGTAATACAACTAGGATAAGGTGTTACCAGTTAACAGTTGAGAATACTGTAAAGTGTAGAGTAGTAAAATAAGAATATTCTGAGCCAGGCACAGTGGTTTGTGCCTTCAATCCTAGCAGTTCACGCCTGTAATCCTAGCACTCTAGGAGGGCAAGGTGGGTGGATTGCCTGAGGTCAGGAGTTCAAGACCAGCCTAAGCAACAAGACCCCATCTCTAAAAAAATAGAAAAACTAGCTGGGCTTCGTGGTGGGTGCCTATAGTCCCAGCTACTCAGGAAGCTGAGGCCAGAGGATTGCTTGAGCCCAAGAGTTTGAGGTTGCTGTGAGCTATGACACCATGGCAGGCACTTTAACCAGGGCAACAGAGTGAAATTCTGTCTCAAAAAAAAAAAATGTATATATATATCCTGCCCTCTCATTATGAAGTGATGGAGGAGCTAAGACATACAGGCCAGCCATAAGTTTCCCTTAAATTTCATACTAAAAGTCACCATTTTTTCCCAAATCAGGGCTGCCCTTTTCTCATATTTACTCACATTTTCCCTCTTTCTGCTCCACTTTAGTTCCCCACCCTTTGAAGCTTCTGTCTGGTTTCATTCTTCTCTGAGGAAAACCTTGCACTACCTTAGAAATGGCAGGCCTTGGGCAGAAAAGCTAAAGTCAACTTAAGCTTTTTGGGACTAGGCGTGCCCGTTAGGCTGTCTTGCCCACATGTATCTGTAACTTTCCACAAGAACCTTAACTCAGGCGGCACCCGTAGCTCAGTAGGTAGGGTGCGGGCTGCATACACCAAAGCTGGCAGATTTGAGCCCCCCAGCCTGGGCCTGCTAAACAACAATGACAACTGCAACAACAAAAAATAGCCAGGCGTTGTGGCGGGCACCTGTAGTCCCAGCTACTTGGGAGGCTGAGGCAAGAGAATCGCTTAACCCCAAGAGTTGGAGGTTGCTGTGAGCTGTGATGCCACAGCACTTTACCAACATAGTGAGACTCTATCTCCAAAAAAAAGAAAAGAACCTTAAATCTTCCTATTGGAATAAGACTCAGTCCCTCAATTGAATGATGTAGAAACAGAAACAAAAGCATCTACTCCATTAAGCTACATGTTCCTGGTTTTGCTTGGGCTGGTAGTTTGGGCTGGATGGAGGAGGTGGTGCTTTTTCTGCTGTTGGCTGGTATCACCCTCACTCTTTCGCTTTCTATTTTAATCAGGTGTGGGCAACGGGCCTTAACCTCTTCTATAGTGACCAGCTGGCCCTGACTCAACTCATGTTATACCTGACAAATGGCCATCTGGATTGTAGTTTGGGCACCCTGGAAGTGCCCCTCTTTGTTCCAAAGAAAACGAAGAAAACGAGCCACATGAGGGGTCTGTCACCGCCGGTAAGCAGCAGACGTTTCCCGATTGCTTTGTGTTCAACGGCAGTCACCTGCCATTTCCCGGGCTTTCACTGCCAGCCTCTCTGAATACAGAAAGAAGAAAGAGCTTCAGACAAGTCTCTGAACCTGTCTGAAATGGGTTCCAGGATGTGAACGCATTGGTGGGAGGAAAGGGGGAAGGGCGTTCCAGAAAGAGAACGTGCGGATGTGCAAAAGAGCGTGGGGCTCTCTTCTCGTTTCCCTGGGCAAGTCCACCTCTGCTCACTGCTCAGTTACCAGCTATTTCTGGCAAAACGCCTATTTTCCTAGTCCCAATCTCTTTTATTGACCTTCAGACTCCCAGATCCAAAATTCTACAAAATTTCTTTGCTTGGGGCCCTCAGGACCAAGCTATCCAAAACTGCCTTCATCACCTTTCTTCTTCCTGTCCTTCCTCTGTGGATCAGGCCAGAGGCTGAAAAGATACCCCCGGAGCCCTACATGTAGACAGCCACTAATTCACATTTAGTCTAGCTGCTAAAGCACCTCAAGCTGACCCGTCCTGTCCCTCCGCAACACCCCTCTGAGTTTCGGCCTTCACCACCTCACAGTAGATGTATAACAGCCTTCGCGAGATCCCTGACTCTGGCCTCTCCCCTCAGGCTGAGCAGACACTGCAGTCAGGATGGTGAGGGCAAAAGCGGTCTGAGCATGTCGCCCCTGTATGTGTGATTTTGAAATGACTCACGCAAACTTCGGGCAAAACTGCACTTCGCAATACAGTTGTGAGCCCCTGTGGTCTGCTTCTTCGTTTCCTGCTGCCACAGTCCCCCTTCTCCTCACTAGCCCTGTGAGGGGTGGCTGGGGCCAGGGTCCTGCGGCTGGGAGAGGTTTGCCAACTTCAGCACCCTGCGTAGCACAGATCTCTGTGGGGATAGTGGGTGCTTAGTTGCGCTGGCTAAATTGGTCCTAGGGTGAGACAGCAGAGGTCAGGAGGACCAGATGGCCCTCGTGGAAGAGCGCCTAGGGGCTCTCTGACCACCGCTGCTCCAACAGCTGCTAGTTTCCTCTGCCTTCTCCTGCAATATTGGGCTTCACACCTGTTTTGCAAATGAACCTCTACTTGAAACTGGAATGTGTCATGCAGATGAAAGAGAAACTCCAGTGGTTATTAGGACCCCACCCTGGTATCCCAGAGATATCTTTTCAGAGCAGTGTTTCCTGCCTCTGTGCTGAAGGCCTTGGGGTCAGGACAGTGGTTCTCAACCTGCAGATTGTGACCCACAGGAACTGTATTAAAGGGCTGCGGCATTAGGAAGGCTGAGAACCACTGGTCCAGGAAATGCCTCAAGAATTAAAGAACCTTTGTTTGACTCCGCCCAGGGCCTCTACAGTCACCATAGAGGGAGAACCTGATGTCTTGGGGTGCTCCTACTTCCTCCACTCCTCATCCACTTGTCCAGTAAGGTAGTTGCAGGGCCCTTACTCAAAGGCATCCTTTTCATCCAGTAGCTTATTGGGAACAGAAGCAGAGTTGGACTGGGGAGAATAGACCTCTTTTAATTAGGTTCTGGGACCTTGCTGAGAATCTCCCAGGTCTGACTCCACCACACCAAAGAGACCTGAGACATGGGGCCCTAAGTTCCATGCCAGCAGGAGAGACAGCAATCAGACTTGAGCCCTGCTGGCTAGTGAGCCTAACTCCATAGCATTTCTAAAAGGGAGGTGGAAACTGAGATGGTTTCAACGCAAGACTTCCAAAGGCAACCTGATGCATTGAAGACTGTTACTTCTGAAGGCTATAAGCAGAAATGCACTCTGAATTGGAAGGACTCTCCCATTTTCCCATGTTGCTATGGGTTTCATTCCCATCTATAGGCTAGAGAGCATGGGAGTTCTGTGATCAAGTGCCTTACAGATTTTTAGAAACTGCTGCACACACACAAAAAAGAGGTGTGATGAGCTACAATAAGGCAGATGCCTCTTCCATCACTGCAGAGGAGCTGTATGGGTTTTCTAATGTGAGGATAAATGAAAAGTGCTTTTGGTTTCAGAAAGATACAAATGGACATTGTCACCCTGGTGCCCAGTGCCTGTGTGTGCATGCTCCCGTGCACATGTACACGTGTGACAGGCTGTTTTTCAGAAGGAAGCATGTACACAGGCACACACAGTACAATTCCTGAGCAAACTGGAATTTCTGAGCTCCGTAACAAGTGTGAACATGCTGTGATGCCATCAGGTTTATGATCAGTCAGTTGACGGCCACCTTTGAAAACTGAAGAAAAAGAAACGCACAGCTGAGACCACAGTGATCGTGAGAGCGCACCCAGAACTAATACCTGTAAATGCTCCAGGTTGGGGCTGCCCCTTTAACTCTGTGCTGTGCAGGGACAAGCAAAGTCTCTTCTGGACTCTCAGAAGAGCTGTTTCCCATCAGAAACAGGTGGCAGAATTGTCACTTAAACCCATTTAGACCAGGTCACTGAGTTTCTGATCCAGTGACTTCCACAAATGACAACTTACAGGTATAAACAGTCTGGGAAACCCCAGATGCACATGTTTTAGAAATGAAAAGCTCTCACCTAACAGTTTTTTAACTCTTAATTAACATTCCATCAGAACTGGCATAAATTCTTACCCTTTTCTGTCATTTTTCACTCTTTCTCTCTCTCTCTCTCTTTCTCTCAACCCTCCACACCACGGCTGGTGAGTGGCCGAAAGCGACCATCTTTGCAAACATCTTAAAACAACCCAAGTCATTTATTCACATTTTAACAGAACATGATCTGTAATGAATGATTAAGTAAAACCTTTTGTGTTAAATTATGATGTTAATAATGATTCTGTCTCCTGTAATTTATTATAAATTCTCAAATGCTTCGGGTTTGATTTTGATAGAATGCAACAACAACAGAGTTTATGTGATGACTTTATTTTTAGAACTCCTTCTTTGAAGGCGCACATTTCCCCCCGCTACTGCTGCTACTGTAATTATGTACCAAACCAATCACTCATTAGAGTTAGGATACATTATCTTCTAGACAGATGAGGCTAAATAAGCAACACATTAATAATTCAGAGAGCAGTTCATTATGCGTGTGGATGCCTGCTTCCTAACTGAAAGAAGAACCTCATCAGCCTCTGCCAACCCTTAAACAATAGTTCTGTGTTATTGCAGCCACATTCGAGTTTACGCTTGTTAAACTGCTACTTGGATTATTTTATCAAACATTCATTTATTTGTGGTCCCTTACTGCCGACAACAGATTTTGGAAGCTCCTTTTTTAAGTTAATGATTTGAGCAATGGGTGTTATTAATTCTCAGAATATTATAAACATGATTAATTTTCAGGCAGAGATTTATTACATAAGGATTTCAACTATGTCAACTGAAATGCATCACTGTCAAAACAAGTATCATGGCGAAAATAGAATATGCTCCACACTTCAAGTGCTGGTGCTCAGAACTAAATCAATTTAAATTGTGGCTGAAATAAAATTATATTCTCCAGTGAAAAGGAGTATTTCAAGCTTCCTTTATTTGGCTCGAAGCATTCTTGTTAGATTGTGATTTAGAAAGGTAGTTTAATAAGACTAGATTTCTACCAGTAATCTTTCGTCTTTTTTTTATTTTTTCTTTTTTACTGGAAAAGGCTAACCTCCAAAATCCCCACACATACCAGATGTGGCCGGTGGTAATTTGTAGGGAAGAGCAGTGTTCTGGGAGGTCCTGAGAAATCCTGAATTCTGATCTCTCTGATGTCATCACCCTCATTTGTAAAATAAGGGAGGGCAAAATAATCCCTAAGGTCTCTTGAGGGATTTGGTCTTGCGGGGGACTATAGAAAGGTGTTCTAAGGCTTGTCCAGGCAGCCTCCTGTGTTGTGGAGGACAGAAAGAAGGGACATCTCCCATAAGGGGACACAGGAAGGACCCATCGCTTGGTATTGCAGCCTTCCCTTAAAAGGTCTTTTTCTTGCAGAATCTTTCAGAAAGAGGTAATATTGTTGTAAAAGGTCCTCATCAGCCGTTACTGTAGCCATCAGTTGGTTTCCACAACAACCAACTACAAGTAAATTCAGCAGGTGATCAGGCAACACTTACTCTGTGCCAGGATCTCTGTTAAACACAGAGGGCATAAGGATGAGTAGCAGGCTGGGTACATGGCCCACACCTACAATTCTAGCACCGTGAGAGGCCAAGGCTGGAGGATGGTTTTAGATTGGAAGTTCAAGAGCAGCCTGAGCAAGAATGACACCCTGTCTCTACAAAAAATAGAAAAATTAACCTGGCATCAAGGCACATGCCTATAGTCCTAGCTACTTGGGAGGTGGAGGCAGGAAGATCGCTTGAGCCCAGCAGTTTGAGGTTATAGTGAATTATCAAAAATAAATAAATAAATAAACGAGTAGCAGATTGCTCCAAGTTTATCAAAGTGCACAGGTAGGTCACCAGATAAATATAATGCATGTATTAATATGATAATAACATGCAAATGTATGGAGCCTTCACTACACCCCAGCTACTTTACTAAGAGCTTTATATGAATCTTTTTACAGTCCAACATATTAGGCATTTGCTGTTATTGTGTTCATTTTTAGAGAAGACCAAGGTTAAGAGCTGTTAAGCAACTTGTTAAAGGTCACTAGGCAAGGCTCGGCGCCTGTGGCTCAATCGGCTAAGGCGCCAGCCACGTACACCTAAGGTGGCGGGTTCAAATCCCTAGCCCGGGCCCACTAAACAACAATGATGGCTGCAACCAAAAAATGGCCGGGCGTTGTGGCGGGCGCCTGTGGTCCCAGCTACTTGGGAGGCAGAGGCAGGAGACTCGTTTGAGCCCAGGAGTTGGAGGTTGCTATGAGCTGTGATGCCATGGCACTCTACCCAGGGGGATAGCTTGTGGCTCCGTCTCAAAAAAAAAAAAAAAAAAAAAGAATTGAAAACAAGGCTCGGTTCAATTGGCTAAGGCGTCAGCCACGTACACCTAAGGTGGCGGGTTTGAATCCCCAGCCCGGGCCCACCAAACAACGATGGCTGCAACCAAAAAATGGCCGGGTGTGGGTGCCTGTGGTCCCAGCTACTTGGGAGACGGAGGCAGGAGACTCACTTGAGCCCAGGAGTTGGAGGTTGCTATGAGCTGTGATACCATGGCACTCTACCCAGGGGGATAGCTTGAGGCTCCGTCTCAAAAAAAAAAAAAAAAAAAAGAATTGAAAACAAGATCTTGGAGAGATATTTTCATACTCATATTCACTTGGAAATAACTCAAGGGCCCATCAAGAGATGAACAGATAAAAAATATATAGTATATATACATACAATGCAGTTATTATTCAGCCTTTATGTCTTATGCTACAACATGGATGAACCTTGAGGACACTATGATATTTGAACTAAGCCAATTACAAAAAGATGAATATTGTATAATTCAACTTATATGAGGTATCTAAAGTAATTAAACTTATAGAAACAGAAAATAGAATAGCTGCTAGCAGAGGGTGAAACAGCTGTTCAAAAGGCATAAGTTACAGGGGGTGGCCCTGTGGCTCAAAGGGGTAGGGCGCTGGCCCCATATGCTGGAGGTGGTGGGTTCAAACCCAGCCCCGGCCAAAAACTGCAAAAAGTAAAAATAAAAATAAATTTTAAAAAAAGGCATAAGTTACCTTCAAGGTGAAAAGGTTCTAGAGATCTGCTAGGCAATAATGTAACATATACTTAAAACAAATGTAAAGTTATGTCAAGTGCTTTTACCATAATAGATAGTGAAACAGAGAGATAAATAAATGAATAATCCCTGCCACAGCTCAGCGCCTGTGGCTCAAGTAGCTAAGGCACCAGCCACAGGGTGAACCTACCACCAGTTCAAATCCAGCCCGGGCCCACCAAAAAATAGCCGAGCACTGTGGCGGGCACCTGTGGTCCCAGCTACTTGGGAGGCAGAGGCAGGAGACTCACTTGAGCCCAGGAGTTGGAGGTTGCTGTGAGCTATGATGCTACAGCACTCTACCCAAGGTGATAGCTTGAGTCTCTGTCTCAAAAAAAAAAAAAGAATAATCCCACACATAAAAAAAAAAAGCCAACTGTGAACAACTTCTTTACCATTCATCATACTTTTTTTTTTTTTTTTGAGACAGTCTCTCTATGTCGCTCTTTGTAGAGTACTGTGGCATCACAGGTCACAGCAACCTCACACTCTTAGGCTTAAGTGATTCTCTTGCCTCAGCCTCCCAAGTAGCTAGGACTATAGGTCCCCGCCACAACGCCTCTCTTTCTTTTTTTTGGTTGTAGTTGTCATTGTTGTTTGGAGGCCAGGGCTGGGTTCAAACCAGTGTATGTGGCTGGCACCCCAGTCAATGAGCTATAGGTGCTGAGCCACAAGCGATTCTCTTGCCTCAGCCTCACGAGTAGCTGAGACTACAGGTGCCCACCACAATGCCTGGCTATTTTTAGTGATGAGGTCTCACTCTGGCTCAGGCTGGTCTCGAACCTGTTAGCTCAGGCAATCCACCAGCCTCAGCCTCCCAGTGTGAGGCACTGTACCTGGCCTAACTTCTTTATCATCCAGTCAAGGCAGCATGGTAATCTCTGGCACAGGTCAAGGGTATGCCCTCCATTTGTAACTAGGAGGGGTTATTGTGATCCAAAAGTAGAGAAGCAGGAGCTGTGTGACACCTTGAGCACAGCTGTTTAGCAGTTTTAGAGGGCTAAGGATCTGTGAGTGGACTACAGTAAAACTATCTGTGGCTGTACATCTTTTAGAAAATCTTAAATGTTGGGGCAAACTGCCCCATTTGGAAGGCACTGACCCCAAACTCTGCAGGCGGGGGTTCCTCTTGAGGGCTCCTCAGCGCAAAAGCAGGAGAGCAACTGAGAAACTGGCATTGTCCCTCCAGCAGCTACAGGTCGTGGTTTCCTTTCCCCCTGGCCTCCCACTCTCCTTCCTTGCATCCCTACTTTCCCCATCCCACAACTTCTCTGTGTACTGGAATAATCTATTAATGAGACATCAGGGCCACAGTCCCATTCACAACTCAAGACTGAGGTCACGGCTCCTCTCTCGTGGAATCACAGTGAGGACTAAATAAGAATTACTGTGTACCTGGAAGTTGAATATGAGTTGAGTTTGGGCTGTGAGGACCTAGAGGTGGTGACACATGGCCTTCAGCCCTTCATAGAGTAAGAGAGAGGGGGTGGGTTCAAATCCCCAGCCCAGTGGCCAAACAACAATGATGGCTGCAACCAAAAAATGGCCAGGCGTTGTGGCGGGCGCCTGTGGTCCCAGCCATTTGGGAGGCAGAGGCAGGAGACTCGCTTGAGCCCAGGAGTTGGAGGTTGCTACGAGCTGTGATGCCATGGCACTCTACCCAGGGGGATAGCTTGAGGCTCCGTCTCAAAAAAAAAGAGGGAGGGAACTGCTGGCTCATGGCTGACCGTGCCTGCTGGGATCCAGGAGTTCTGGCCTCTTTCTTGCTCTGCCTTCAGGTTTCTCTGTGAGACTCCCCCTTGTCACCAGGTCCAGGGCAAAGACCACCAAGCATAAGAAGTGTCCAAGAAGCAGGTAAGTTTTAATGAACGTCACAAAGGGACCAGGTGAGGAGGAAACAAACTATGAATGCAGCCTTTATGGTAACATTTTGTCAGTGGCTGAGTAGAGGAAGGAGGCTCAGCCCTGCCTAACTCACTCCCAGACTCAGAGACAGCTGGGAGGGGTGTCCCTGGAAGTGCTTCCCTACCCAACAGAGGGCTAAGGGGAAGGGGAGAGGATTCTGCTGCTGCTGCCGCCCCCAAGAGCTGGGAGACCTCAAGTATTCAGCTGACCTCCTGGGCTCAGGCAGAAACATCAGATGTTGGAAGGTTAGATGGACTGAACAGATGCAGAAACTCTTGCAGTCCCCAAACAGCTTTGACATCTCACAGAAGGGACCCTAAGGCTGACTAAGACCCTCAGGGAGGTACCCCCAGGCTGAGGGGCCCCTGTTCAGCAAGGGTCAGGACTGGGTCTGGGGGAGGAGAAGGGGCCTGGGGAGACCCTGGGCACACGTTAGACGGGCTTTAGCTGGTGCTCTGCTGCTCCTGCTGGCGGACAAGGCTGGCAATGGGGCTGGTGATGCCACCTATCAGGGCCCAGTACTCATCGAAGCTGATGCGGCCATCGTGGTTGGCATCCAGGCTCTGGATGAGCTTGTCTGCAGCCTTGCGGTTCCCCGTGTCCTGAGGAGGAAGCGGGGGTCAGCAATGCCAAGGGTCAGCCCCACAGAGGGGCTGGTAGTGTCCCAGGATCTGGCCTGGGCAGTAGCTGTTCTTGAAAGATGTAAACAGAGCGAGGTTTAGGCATCCTGAGAAGACAGAGGGCTGCAGACAGGGGACCCCAGGGCAGGGACAACTCTGAAAGGACCAAGGCTGCATGAGGGTGGGCAGGGGAGGAGAGAAGGGCAAGGCCCTGGGGTGAGTCCACACACCGTCAGCATGTGGTTCAGCTCTTTCTGGAGCATCTTTCGGAAGCTGCTCTTACTGATCTTGTTCTTGACCAGGCTGTGCTTAGATACATATTTGTAGAAGTTTTCCACCAGGACCACAACTGCCTTCTCCAGCTCTGTGTAGCAGTCTGCCATCTCAGCGTGTCACCTCCTCGGGGGCAGGGCCTGGGCACTGTGTGGAGGAGAGACCAGAAGAAATCTGCCTCCCCTCCCCAGCTGGCTCCTCTTCTGAAGAAGGGAGGAGGTATGGAAAGGAGAACACAGCGAGGGCACAGGGGTGGGCCCTGGAATGAAAACTATGTGGCTCTTCTAATCCAGATGCTCCCAGCTCAACCACCTTGACAGGTTCTTCAGGATGTCCCCAGCCCCAGGCACTGGGCGGCAGCTTTGAGAGAGCAAGAAGCTCCCCACAGGATGAGGCTAAGAGTAACCACCCATCTGCTCCACACCTGACCCACCCAGCTCCCTGCCCTGGAACCCAGCACAGGTGCTTGGAATGAGCTATAGAGGAGGGGGCTCCTGCCTCTTACCCCTAGAACCAGCCAAAAGCCAGGTACACGCAGGAGGTAGGGACCTAGGCCCTCCTAGTCCTTCACTAGACTCTAGGGCAGTGAGTCCTAGGCCATGGGCCCCTCTTTGAATAAGGTTCTGATCTATTAAATTGGATTTTGTGCAGCCTCCCACCCCTACCCCACCCCACACCCCACAGCCTGCCAGCCTCTCCTCCTGTACACCAGCTCCTAAATAGACAGCAGGATGTGAGGGCACCCCACCTTTATACCAGTACCTCAGGAGGAGCCAGGCCCAGTTCTACCCCAGAGACAGACAGACCCAGGACACAGCGGAAGCCGCAGCCGGCCTGCCAGAGGCCATACGTCATCCTTTCACCCCAGGACAAAAGACATTCACATTCAAAACGGATGAAGCCTGCTGAATAACAGGATATGAAAGGAGCAGGCGGGTCTACTGTGAGTCACCACCCATGCCCAGAGCCCCCCCAAGTCAACCCAGGCAAAGCAGACTCCCCTCCCACCCCAAGCCCAGGAATGAGCTCCAGCCACCCTCCCCCATCTGGAACTGGCCAGGGTTGGTAGACATGGCCACCACTGGGGCCTGGGCATCTACAGTTTGACCTGGAAAGGAGAGTTGCATCACCAGGCCCAATACGGCATCCTGCCCCTGCCACCTGCTCTCCAACCCCCTCGTGGCCATCCTGCTGCCCTGTCCATCACTCAGGCCCTGCCCCCCACCCACACCGTGCCTCCATGGGAAGCCAGCCCTGATCCCTCCCCTTGGTGCTCTGCCCAACTCCCATAGGCACATCTGTCTCCACACTCAGCCAACACTGGCTATACCCAGCTCACTGGTATGGCCAGTCTCTTTCTGGATCTTTTTTTTTTTTTTTTTTTTTGAGACGGAGCCTCAAGCTATCCCCCTGGGTAGAGTGCCATGGCATCGCAGCTCACAGCAACCTCCAACTCCTGGGCTCAAGCGAGTCTCCTGCCTCCGCCTCCCACGTAGCTGGGACTACAGGTGCCCGCCACAACGCCCGGCCATTTTTTGGTTGCAGCCATCATTGTTGTTTGGCGGGGCCGGGCT
>CAUYQV010076740.1:0-14716 GCA_963574575.1 Galagoides demidoff
ATCTTTCTAAATGTAGAATATAAATGTCTTAACACGATAACAAAGAAAATGCCATGAAGGCTATGTTAACCAGTTTGGTGAAAATATTTCAAATTGTATATAAAACCAGCACACTGTACCCCATGACTGCATTAATGTACAGAGCTATGATTTAATTAAAAAAAAAAAAGATGTTATTCTGGCCTTATTGCTTTCTCAACTGGATATTTTAAAACTGTCAGTCCTATACTCTGATTTTTCTTTAGATTGTACAAATCTTTCCCTTTTGACTAAAATTGTCAATCCCCTCAAATTGAAGTTTCTTCTTAAATATCATATTTAAAATAAAAACTAATGCAGTTGAATATTAATAAAAGATAATGCCTGGGAGGTTTATTAATGCATCCAAAAATAACTTCCCATTTTAAAGCTAATGTGAAAAATCTCCAAATCCTAGGGATATGCATCTTAATGTGTTAAACATCATTAGCTAACATTTACTTAGTCACTGACAATTATTTGGGTTTTAAATCCAGAGGGTGTAAGAAAGATTATGAAAAGGAGTCAGGGGTGGTATTAATATTGGTAGAAAATAAAATGTCACTCAGCAAAATGTAAATGAGGATACTTTTCTGGAAAAAGTGCTTGGATTCAATTATTTATTTCATAAAATAGAAAAATTCAGTGAAAGGAAGACCTGCCAGAAGGACCATATATGTAAGAATACTGAATAAGATAGCCGCATTTACAAGGCGACATAGTGGCCAAAAGAATCAGAATCACTTGAACGTGGAGAAAAGATGTCACCAAAGAGAGAAAAAAAAAAAAAAAAAAAAAAAAATATATATATATATATATATATATATATAAGATTAATGGTAAATCTCCTGCTACCTCAGTTTCCAAGACAAGTAGGCAAATTTGAAAAAGGTGAGAAAAGCCAGGCAAGAGATAATAAAACTCAAGAACATAATCGAAGGCAAAAGATGTTAAAGTAGCTGAAACACAGAATGAAGGAATTCAAGTCCAGAAACTGAGCTGGTTCACGAAAGGTATTTAACAAGTGGAGACTTTAAAAGTCAATTGCTTTCTAGGTTACACCAGAGCATGATGACAAGGTACAGCCCAAGGAAAAGAAACAGACCAAATAACATCAAGCAGCTTTTAAAAATACCACCAAACCCTTCTAACAAGCATTTTTATTACACTGGCATCATTTGTAACAGCTAATCAGACCGGAAGAGACACAACCTATATTGTACATAAACTGTTTACAGTGTTATTGCTATTATTACTTCTATTCCTAAAGAGAGGAAGAGAAAAGGCAGAGAGGAGGAAAGGAGGTTAGATGTTTTAAACTGAGGCATCTGTACGCATCCCACTTCCCTGAAGGTAGAGACTGTGACTCACTCACCTTCGTGTGTCCAGCCCCAGCGCTGTGTCTGACATATGCAGATGATAAATCAAAGTTTTCAGAATGAATACATTCATCAAATTAATAAAAAACTGACCAGTCTCCACTTCGCTTCGTGGCCTCATAGCTATAAAGTAACCCTGTTCTCACCCCCTTTTTACCTCTTCCATTCTTTCTGTTAAAAAATTATTACAGAAATCAGACCTTAGAATACGACTAAAATATTTTTTCTCAGATGAGTAACAAAAGGGAAAAAAGGCACCTGGTTTTATTGAGCTAACTTAAACATCACTTTTAAAACATTGTGAAGCATTTTATACATATACCCCCACACAAATAATTTCTTCTAAATAGCTATCTGGATAAGAAATTCAGCCATAATTTATTTATTTATTTATTTGTAGGATTTTAGAAATTTATTCATCATGGACCCATGTGAACCAGCATCAAACTCACCAGCGGACACAATAATCCTTTGTTCCAGCAGAACTTCCAGCAGGTGTGTGTGAATAAGTGGGACTCTGGAATCCCCTTCACCTGAACCACTCCTTTGCTAAAATTAATCATCTATAAACTAGCTAAAATTACAGTAAACTGCATGTATGGCCTTGAAAGTAATAGTTTATGCAGAAAAAAAACTTAAGAGTTTAAGACATACTTAAAAATTACTACCAAGTTTCACATGTAAGGGATAAAGAAACGAAATTAAAAAAAAAAAATACTAAGAGTGAACAGGTACGTTCAAATCACACCTGCCTGAAAAAAATACCACTTTTCACTTCCTGTTCCATTACATCAAAAAATAAATTCTACATTGATTGCAAGGAACAAACCACTCTTGTGTGGGATGCTGATAGTGAGGGAGACTGAGTGGGTTGAGTTTTGCTCGTAGGAACTATCTGTACATTCCTCTGAGTTTTGCTCTGAACTTAAAACTGCTCTAAAAATAGAATATTGATTAAAACAATAAATGCATCCCAAAGACTTGAATGTTTTCCATACTACTGTGAAAAATATTCAGATCTATTTGAAGAATAGCGAAGAGAAAGGAATGTGGAATGGTCTGCTATTAAACGTAAGAGATTATTTCTTAAAAACAGATTATGAAGAAAGCTTCAAATAGAGAATAGCTATAAATCACCAGGTATCACTAATAAATAAAAAAGAGGCAGACAGACCTCAAAAAGTCCATGTTTGCTCATTTGGTGTGAAATCCATACATACAGGGGATGATTGTGTTTGCCATCTCCTCAGCCCTGTCCTCCCCAGACCCAAAGATGTTCAGAGTTATCATTTATTGCTCCCAGATGCCTGGATGTCCCTCAGCAATTCCTTCCTTTATCAGAGATCCTTTCCCATTTTGTGGTATCCTCTCCTTGTCATGTTCCCGTTTCTCCAAAGCCATATGAAGTCAGGTTCTGCTCTACCAGAATAAGTCGAATCAGAAACCATTCTGGCCAAGGTTCCTCCTATGGCTAATATCATTAGAAGGAGCAAGATGCTGACCTGTTGTTATTTATGGGACACACCCAACCAGAAACCCATTCAAAATAATCTTAAGTCAATGCCCCAGTTCCAAGAATTGCACACTGTCAAAGTACTGCCAGAACAACCTCAGATACACACCTCTGACCGCATCTCCTCCCACTTCCCCTCCAGCCTTACAATCCTTCTTGTCCTTTAAACATGCCAGGTGGCTCCAACTTCAGCAGCTTCACACCTGGAATGTGACTTCCCCCAGAGGGAAGCATAGTTTACTTCTTCACCTCCTTCAAGTCTTTAATATGTCATCATTCCCTGACTACCCTCACAACTGACCACCTTACTTATATCCCCAGTACTTCTCACATCACAATGCACAGGATAAATTTTCCTGATAAGATAGTTTATTTTTCTCTTCCTTTGTTGGAATGTCCCCTCCAAGGAGATATTCTAAAAGGAGGGAGAGGGATGCAAAGCCCATAGGCAGGACATGCTACATATTATACTGCCCTTATTTAGGGCTTAGTAATTCATATTAGCATAGTGAAGTCTGCAGAACATTGAGAAAAAGAAACTTTCTCAGTGAAGAAACGTTTTTAATGTTGGTAAACTTTTATAAACCAAATATTTAATTTTGTAGCATTTACTAATAGTTTTCAGAACATATACATTGGGAAATACTGCCAATAGACAGTGTCCCTGTTTCCTTTCTTTTGTGCCATGGCCCCCTTATTCTTAGGGGTACAGTCTAAGACCTCCCAGTGTATCTCTGAAACTATGGATATTATTGAACCCATATACACTATGTTTTTTCTTATACATATGTAACTATGATAAAATTTAATTTGTAAATTAGGCATGGTAAAGGATTAAAACAATAACAATAATAATAGAATAAAACAATATATAATATATAATACAATATACAATAATAAAAGTTATGTGATTGTGGCCTCTCTCTCTTTCTCAAATTATCTTATTATACTCTACTCACTTATTCTTGGATGGCAGTTGACCTCAGGATAATGAATCCACAAAAAGTGAAACCACAGTTAAGATGAGACTATTATATTCTTTTTACTTCTCTACTGCTCTTCAGAGTCACCAGCTCTCTATTAGATGTTCCCTAGACAAATATAATTGTCTTTTGTGGATCTCTGTTCTGCTTAATGTCTATCTCCTACATCTCTCAGGGGTCCTCAAACTTTTTAAACAGGGGGCCAGTTCACTGTCCCTCACACCATTGGAGGGCCAGACTGCGGTCTGGGACAAGTCAGCTGCTAAGCAGGACAGGCAGCCGTGGCAAAAACACCCGGTGGGCTGCATTTGGCCCCCAGGCTGTAGTTTGAGTATACCTGACTAGAGTATCATAGGGTCTTTCCTGAAGCTTCTTCATCTATTTACATGCCACTTCTTCTCTTTCCTCTCCTAGTTCTCTGGACACTCTCTGTTTCCTTCAGTTGTTTCTTGCCTGCCCCTTAATTTTTAGCAATACATACCTTCAAAAGATAAATCCTTGTCTTACTTTTCTTCTTTCATTTTTTTCATCCTTGGAAAGACTCATCTAATATTTTCAACTTTCATTTCTATGCTGATTCTCATGACTCTAATCCAAACCCAGGATTACATTTCAAAAGAACAACTTAGATAGGTCAACTGTTACCTTTTGCAAAAGAACAGGTTTTTTTTTTTTTTCTTTTTTCTTTTGAGTCAGTGTTTCACTCTGTCACCCTGGAAAGACTGTGGTAGCATCATAGCTCACAGTAACCTCAAACTCAAGCAATTCTCCTGCCTCAGCCTCCAGTCCCTAGCTTGGGACTACAGTTGTCTGCCTTAGTTTTTCTATTTTTGTCAGAGACAAGGTCTTGCTCTTGCTCAGGCAGGTCTCAAATTCCTGAATGCAAGTAATCCACCCACCTTAGGTTCTCAAAGTGCTAAGATTACAGGAGTGAGCCACCATGCCCAGATAAGAAGATAGTTTTCAAAAATCACTATCATCTAAATAACATTAATAAGCCTTTGGCCAGATTAATGAGAAACAGAAAAGTAAAATCTCTAGTAACCTCAATCAGAAATGAAAAAGAAGAAATAACAACAGATACCACAGAGATATAGGAGATTATCCTTGACTACTACAAGAAACTTTATGCCCAGAAATTTGACAATGTGGAGGAAATGGACCAATATCTGTAGTCACACCATATACCTAGACTTTTTTTTATTAATTGATAGCTGTATACATTAATGAAAACATGGGGTACATTGTGCTGTTTTCATATATAATTTGAAATACTTTCATCAAGCTGGTTAACATAAATTTCATGTCATTTGCTTAGTCATTGTATCAAAACATTTACATTCTAGTTCTAGAAAAGTTCACTTGTACCCAGATCATGGAAGAAGCCCAAGTGTCCATCAATCCATAAATGGATCAATAAACTGTGGTATATGTGCACCATGGAATACTATGCAGCCCTAAAGAAAAAAGGAGACTTTACCTCCTTCATCTCCCTAGACTTAATTAGGAAGAATAGATCTCTGGAACAGACCAATGCCAAGCACCAAAACTGAAGAAACAATAAAAAGGTCCTGCCCCCAGAAAGCCCTGGAGCAGATGGCTTCACATCAGAATTCTATCAACTCTTCAGAGATCAGTTTGTACCTATACTGAAGAATATATTCCAAAACATTAAGAAGAAAAAATGCTTACCATCCCTAATAATCAGAGAAATGCAAATCAAAACCACCCTGAGTTATCACCTAACCTCAGGGAGAATGGCCCATATCACAAAGTCCCAAAGTTGGAGATGTTGGCATGGATATGGAGAGAGGGGAACACTTTTATACTGTTTGTGGGACTGCAAACTAATATAGCCTCTTTGGAAAGCAGTATGAAGAATCCTCAAAGAACTCAAATTAGACCTTCCATTTGATCCTGCAATCCTATTACTAGACATCTACCCAAAAGAAAAAAACTCATTTAATCTTAAGGACATTTGTACTAGATTGTTTATCGCAGCTCAACTTACAATTGCCAAGATGTAGAAACAACCTAAATGCTCATCAACTCTGGAATGGATTAACAAACTGTAGTATATGTATGCCATGTAATACTATTCAGCCACTAAAAAGATGGAGACTCTACATCTTTTGTGTTAACCTGGCTGGAGCTGAAACACATTCTTCTTAATAAAGTATCACAAGAAAGGAAAAGCAAATATCTAAAGTGCTCAATACTAATTTAAAGCCAGGAGACAATCTAATACACGCCCACATAAAAGAAAAACTCAAATCAATTCAAGATGGGGGGAGAGGAAAAAAGAGAGAGGGAGAAAGGAAGAGAGGAGGGGATTGGTGCGCTCCCACTTAGTCAGCATAATGTAAGGATATATGGCACACTTTTGGGTGTGGGACAAAACTACAAGAGGGACTCTATCTAACAAATGCAAATATTGTAACCTAGTAGTTTGAACCCTCACATTAACTTGAAATAAAAAAAATCAGTATCATCATCTTCAAATGCATTCTCATCCTTAACTCCCCCATTACCTTGTAATACCATTTTCCTGTCCACAAGGCTTGAAATATTGCAATTACCTTCAACATCTGCTTTTCCTTCCCTTCATCCTTCCTCATCCTCATCATTAAGTGTTTTTTCATCAGTTGCACATTCTCTCAGATAGTTATTTTGTTCTTTGGGTCCACCTCCAACCCTTAACCTTTTTTCTTCTACCTGTGAACTATACCAATCAACACCACTCGCCAGTCAGGTGGCACAAAATGAGTTATCCATCCTCCCAATTTGTCTTGTGTATCTAAGCCAGAGTTATCAAAATATAAACTTCACTCCCTCACTTACCTGCTTACTCCTATTGATCATTTCTATTTCCTTTATTTTACACATAGCCTCTATTATCTCACCGGACTATTTTCTCTCATCTTACAACCCTCTCCAGAGCCTCAAAGTATTTTGAAAAAGGATGAAGATAAAAACTGGAAACATGATTACAAAAAAAGTCTCACTGACATGGATTATAGTGGGGTAAGAGAATATAGGAGACAAAAAAAACACAGAGACATCTACCCCTGAGAGTTTGTTCTCCAATCAATACACCATAGTTAACTCTCTACTGTATGTGTGAACAGGATGGAGAAAGCTAATGCACAAAAAACAGTAAAAACTCCAGATATACTATATTTTGGGTTTTGCATTTGAATATATAATCTGGGAATACAAAAACTTTAAAAAATAAAACAAGAATGTTCTTTTGTATTACACAAAATTAATCCAAAATAGATGATAGGCCTAAAATGTAATTTTAAACCTGAAAATAGAAAACTTTTAGAGAAAAAGATAAAAGGAGAAAGTCTCACGTTTTCCTCAGATTCAGCAAAGAATTCTTAGATAGGATACAAAAACTATGAAACATACAAGAAAAAGTATAAATTATACTTTATTAAGTCAAAAACTTTTACTCTTTGGAAGACTCCATAAAGAGAATAAAAAAGACAAGCCACTGACTAGAAAGAAAAAATTATAAAACATGTATTTGATAAAGAGCTTATATCTAGAATATATAAAGAATTCTGGGCGACACCTGTGACTCAAAGGAGTAGGGCACCGGTCCCATATACTGGAGATGGTGGATTGAAACCCAGCCCCAGCCAAAAACTGCAAAAGAAAAAAAAAAAAGAATTCTTACAATCCAATTTATAAGATGGTAAAAAAAATCCACCTTTTTGAAAGGAGAAAAATAAAAGATTTGACAGTTACTTTGCCAAGGAATAGATAAATATAATCAATAAAGACAGGAAAAGATGTTTATTATCATTAATTCATTAGAGAAATGCAAAGTAAAACTATGATAATACTTCGTATCTATTATAAGGACGTGAAGTAAAATTATATAACACTTTACTTTATAAAATTAAAAAGACTGACCTTACCAGGTATAGTTGAGAAATGAATTCTCATATATGGCTGATAAAAACACAAAAGGGTATGGCAACCTTAGAAAAGAGTACGGCAGTTCCTTACAAGGGTAGACATTCCCAGTACGACACAGCAATCGCACTCGCAGGACTTTACCAGAGAGAAAACACGTGCCCGTGCAAAGACCTGCACATGACTGTGTAGAGCAGCTTTTCCACAGCTGCCAAAAGCTGGAAACAATCCAAATGCCCATTAATTGGTAAACGGATAAACAAATAAAACAGAGTATTTCAAGTTACTAATACAAACATCCGAAGGATGAATCTCAAAGCATCAGACTAAGGCAGACACAACAAGCTACATACTGTCTAATCTTTATATATGGTGAGCAATCTGATCAGTGATTACAAGGACTAGGAAAATCCATTGACTAAAGGGACCAGAATCCTTTCTGGGAATATGAAGATGTACTATTTCACATGCAGTAGTGATCACGCAATGACATGTATTTCCCAAGATTTGCTGAACTTCATTCATACCTAAAGGGGTGAATCTTACTGTATATAAATTATACTTCAATCAGCCTGGCTTATAAAAATCAAGACTTATTTTTTAAAACAAGAAAAAAAAAGGCAAATGTTTTATTTTTCTCATCCCCACTTCCTTGTTAATTTCTGTCCTCAACCATCTTCAGACTGGAAATAACTTCTCAGTACCCGCTCAATGACACACTTTCAGATCTTATGAACAAGAAAGTGAAGACTGGATCTCAAAGTTTCCTGCTGCAAACAAAATAGAAGTAAAAATTTTCACTGCAAAATTTTAGCAACTCTGGGATTCACAAAGTGGGTATTAACAAAATAAGAAATTAAGCAGAGCGCCAAGAGTGATGTCAATATTCTTAACACATCCGAAAGTCAGAATCACTTTTTTTCCTATTTAAAAACAAAACAGTCACAAGCTAAAATTGAACTCCATCTGTAAAAGTTTAGCCACCCACATTAACTAAACATACTATCTATAAATCCACACGAAAAGAAACTAGTAATTCCAGCCCTACCCATCTACCTGCCTGTCCCCATAGTGGCCTTTCTCCCCCGACCTCCGAGTCAGAGTTACTGTGTTCAGTGCAGGTCATGCTACTCTCCCCTCCTTATCTCATCACATCTTAATCCTTTCTGTCCTTCAAGCTCTAACTCATACACAGAGAAGTTCAGGATCCTTTCAAACATCCTCAAGAGTGAAAGTGGTCTCTGCCCTTCCTGAACTCCCACCCCCTTTTATCTGCATCTCTCTTATGATTCCTACATTTCTGTACTGCGTGGGTCATGTCTTAATTAACCTGTGGACTAAGGGAGGTTGGAGACAGTGTGAGTCATCTAGCTGAGTGCCTTGAAGTAACAGGTACCCAATAATCATTTGTTGAATATCTGAATGTTTATTTTAGACGTGATTTGTTGCACCTGTATTTGGTCCATTTGAAAATCTTACGTACCTCTATTTTGTTTCAATGTAATAGACTTACTCTAAATTTAAGACAAATTCTGGTGTTTTATAGACGGGTATCATACTGGTTTGAGAACTATCAGGTAATCCTTTCAACTGAAAGGATTCTCAAAGTAAAACACTTTGAACACTTTGATTGGAATTACAATCAAAATTAAAGTACGATGTATTTTAAATATATTTATATAATATATATACACACACACTTATATATACATATATATATCCATGAGTCCACACTAACACTTATCTATGATTAATACATACAGACATACACACATACATACATACATAAAGGAGAACCGACAAATCTCTCATGTAGAGGAATTCCAAATAACTCACACAGATGCTCCACCCTCAAGGAGGTGGAACATTTTGTGGGCTATGCATAGTGACTTCCTCCCCAAGAGAACAGCACAAAACTCATGCAGGGATTAACTTTACAGTGAAAAACTTGAAAACACTATACCTCAGCCAGGTGATCCTGGTTAACATCAACAATGACCGGTTATGGCACTCGCCCTCCCCCAAGATACATAAACCCAGTCTAATCTTACCAAAAAAATCAAATAAAATTCATTAAGAAACCTACAAAACACCTGCCCAGTGTTCCTCAAAATGTCAAGATTGTCAGCAAGTCTAAGAAACAGTCACAGCCAAGAGGAGCCTAAGGAGCTCTGACAACCACAACGTAATGTGCTACCCCAGGTTGGAGTACTGGAACAGAAAAAGAACGTTAGGGAAAATTAAGAAAATCTGAATGAAGTATGGAATTAGGTAATAACAGTGTATCATTATTGATTCATTAATTATAATGTATGCATATAAGATATTAACAATAGGGAACTTGGGTGGCTAGTACATAGGAACTCTGAAATATCTCTGCAATCTTTCTCCAAAGCCAAGACTGTCTAACATAAACTTTTTTTTTATTAAATCATAGCTGTGTACATTGAGGCAGTGGGGTACATCATGCGATCCAATGTGCTGGTTTTATATACAATTTGAGATATTTTTATCAAACTGGTTAACAAAGCCTTCATGTCATTTTTTTAGTTATTGTGTTAAGACATTTATATTCTACACTCAGTATTTTATTTAAAAAATATGCAAACTTCTTTTTTTTTTTTTTCAGATTTTGGCCAGAGCTGGGTTTGAACCCGCCACCTCTGGCATATGGGGCTGGCGCCCTACTCCTTTGAGCTATAGGCACTGCCCGCAAACTTCTTATATTAAAAAGTTATCATAAAACACAAAACTTTTCTAGGTGATAAAAGTTTTGAGATTCACTATAAAGAGAAAGACATCCCTGGATGTATTTTATTCCCCAGTAAGAGTTGCAGATGAAGTTTCTAGACAAAGTTAGTATTTTTAATATTTGTTCTATGATCGTTGCTTTTAAATGTATAATTTTAAATAATTCCTCTATTATTTTATGTTATTTCCTTTACCTTAGTTTCACAAAGAGGTAATGCACTTTTATACTAAAAGCTATTGAAAAATGTCTGACTTTATTCACTCTGTGTTCAACTTTGCCTAAAAGAAAATACAACTGATGACCTAAGACAATGACTAATTCCTCTTATATACTTCCCACTTCCAAATAAAAAGACACTATATTTTACCATTAAATAAGAAAAAAAAAAAAGCTTTTGTGTTCTCAATTTTCATAACTATCCTTCCAAAACAAATTGAAAAGAAATTTGACACTACTAAGAGGTTAACCATTTTTTGTTGCTAAAATATAAGCTTTTATTTTGACCTTGATGAACCTCTTTGCATAAATTATAGCTATGTTAAGCAAAGTGTAGTAGAAAGAACTAGGAAGGACTGTTTGTTTAGTCAGCTGTTTTTAGGATGTTTGGATGCTGTGGCAGTGGTCGCCTAGAGTCTCACAGCTCATCTCTGCTCTGTCAAATTGAGCTGCAACAAACCACAACAGTAGGTCCCATTCACAAAATGAAAAGATTATGATGCATAATCACGTCTCTCTACATTTATTTCAGATACGAAATCTGAAGTCCAAGCACAGTAGGTACAGTCAGCCTGATTCCCAGTAACCCCATAGCCTCTCAGGTAGACTCATCAGAATTAATGGTAACAGGGATGGGCTTTCATGTTTCTGCTGCAATAGAAATTGTACTGCAGAAAATATGACGCATTGGGGCCAGTGGCCCCAATTCAACTGTGATTTCAAAATTTGTCTCTTGATTCTTGGAATGTTTTTCAATAAGCCAGAGAACAGATTCATTTTTCATAGCCCAAAGAGAAATCAGCATTCTGACAGATTCAAAGAGTAGGAAAAGGATGAAGAAGGAGGCTTCATGTGTTTGTAAGAAAACAGAGGACTTTAGGCGTCCTGTTCTTAAGATGATAACCCTAATATCAATATTGCTTGGGAACTCACCCAGCTGTCAGGCAACAGACACTGTGATGTAGGACTTGAGACCAGAGACCTCAGTTTTTCCATTTAAATAGGCATAGATGAATAGTGAGGGACAACTCTTAAATAAATCATGTCACCAAATCCTTGTCACGTCCACCACTTCCCTGGCATACATCATTTTTATTACCTTTGTTATTTATACGTTTGACAAAAGAAGAGGAGGACGGACACAGGTGTTCAAAGAGAAATATCCAAATTTTCACTCAGTGATAGCATTCTGCTGGTCCCCAGATGGAGTCCCGATTGCCAGATCTGTTTCACAGGGGTGTGACCTGTGCAGCCACACACCCAGAAGGGCCCCAACCTTGGCTTGACGTGGTGTTGCCATCTCGAGTCCTTCACAATTTTTTAACAAGGTATTCAGCATTTTCATTTTGCATTGTAGCCCCAGAAAATTAGGCAACCAGTCCTGTCCACTGCCTTTTAGGATATCTTATTCTGATCTTCAGAAATCTCCACCTAAATTTAACCTTACATTGAGCAAAGAAACTTTACTGAGCATCTTTTGAATGCCAGGATTTATCCATTGCCCTCTTGTGCCTATGGAAGGGTGGCTGAGCATTACTAAGTGGAAATGCCCAACCCTGCAGCCTGTGTCACTCACAAGCATGATTTCCATTCTCTGACAAGGGCTCGACACTGTCTGTGATCCCATACTTGCTAGTCTCCTGTGGCCTTCATTCCCAAAGACAACTATTTCACCAGTTCACTTAAATCCTATCAACTTCCACTCTGCTCCTTTCTTCATGGATACAGTTCAGCCTCTTGGACAATACCCAGCCTTGTTCACCTTTGCATCCAAGCCTGTCCCTTATCCAGTCTTCCCTCTGTTGGTGAAAGTCATTATTTCTTCCCCATCTGTCCAATCCAGACACTTGGTAGTCATCACTGACGCTACCCTACATCAAATTCATTACAAGTTTTGCCACTTTAATCCTGATTTTGAGTCTGTTAATATAGGTCTATTCCTTCTGTCATTGTACCCATATTGGTTTAATACAATAACTTCCTGATTATTTCCCAGGTTTCCAAGCTAAATTTTCTTCCTGATTGCAATATCCATTTTCATGCTGTAGTTATGAATATTTTATAGCATTAGGTTAAATAGAAGTGGTAAAAGTGGTCATCCTTGTTTTGTTCCAGTTTTTAGAAGGAATACTTTCAACTTTACCCCATTCAGGATGATGTTGGCTGTGGGTTTTGTCATATGAGGTCAGATATTTAAGTTTATAAACTCATCCTAGAAAAAAGACTACACACTTCATTACTGAGTATCACTACAGTCACCTTCAAAGTATTCCACCTGGGAAGCTATGCACCAACACCAGCACCTAATCCACCCTTCAAAGCACTTCTTCCAGGATGAGTTCATAAACTTAATAATCGGACTGTGTACTACGATAGCTGGGATGGCCATTACAGAAAAAGAGTTCCAAAATTGCTTTGAAGGGTAGACTAGGCGCTGGGGTCAGTGCACAGCTTCCCAAGGTGAGCACTTCAAAGGTGACCACAGTGATATTCAGCAATGAGGTATGTAGCACTTATCCTAGGATGAGATTGTGAACCCAACTGTCCAACCTCATCTATGCTTTTTATTATTTTGAAGTATGTTCCTTCTATGTCTACTTTGTTCAGGGCTTTCATCATAAAGAAGTGATGGATTGTATCAAATGCTTTTTCTGAATCTATTGAGATGATCATATGGTTTTTGTTTTTAATTCTGTTTATGTGGAGAATCATATTTATTGATTGGTACATGCTGAATCATCCTTGCATCCTTGGGATGAATCCCAGTTGATCATGGTGAATTATTTTCTCGATGTACTATGAGACTCAGTTTGCCAGTATTTTGTTAAGGACTTATTCATCTGTGTTCATGGAAGGCAGCAGTGTGTAATTTTCTTGTTCTGTGTGTCCTTTCCTGGATTGGTATCAGAATGATACTGGCTTTGTAGAACGACTTAGGAAGGATTCCCTCTTTCCCCATCTTTTGGAAGCATTTCAGTAGGATAGGTGTCAGATCTTTGTAGATCTGGTAGAATCTGGCAAAGCTGGCTCAGCACCTGTGGCTCAAGTGGCTAGGGCACCAGCCACATACACCTAAGGTGGCGGGTTCGAATCCCCAGCCCAGGCCTGCCAAACAACAATGATGGATGCAACTAAAAAATGGCCAGGCGTTGTGGCGGGCACCTATGGTCCCAGCTACTTGGGAGGCTGAGGCAGGAGACTCGCTTGAGCCCAGGAGTTGGAGGTTGCTGTGAGCTGTGATGCCATAGTACTCTACCCAGGGGTATAGCTTGAGGCTCCATCTCAAAAAAAAAAAAAAAAAAAGAACCTGGCAAAGCTCCCAGGTTGAGAAAGAGTGAGTGAAGGTCAATCAATCTAGGTTGTGCATAGTGTGACCTAACAATACAAATTTGGATACTTTACAGCTGCCACTGGCCCCAATAGCCACATATCACCAACTAGCTCCATGGCATCAGTAAAGCTTTAGAGAGATTGTAGAGATTTTCCTACATAATATTCTCATTATTCTTATTAAGAGAAATATTCAAAGTCTCCACTAAATTCTTATGCCTACATCACCAATTGTAAAATGCTTAGCTTATGTAGAAAGGCATATTTAAAATATATCTAGCTGAAACAGTTGGCATTAATAACAGCAACAAAAATAATAACAATAACAAAAATATATAATTTAACAATCTATAAAATGCTTGAGATATATATAAAAGAACTTAATCTCATGATAACCCTATAAGGTAGGAATTATTATGCCCATTTTCAAATGATAGAAGATGTATTCAGAGAAACTCCTTTTTTTTTTTTTTTTTTGAGACGGAGCCTCAAGCTATCCCCCTGGGTAGAGTGCTATGGCATCACAGCTCACAGCAACCTCCAACTCCTGGGCTCAAGCGAGTCTCCTGCCTCAGCCTCCCAAGTAGCTGGGACCACA
>CAUYQV010076741.1:0-20462 GCA_963574575.1 Galagoides demidoff
CTGAAAGTTCTAGCCAATACAATTAGTCAAGAGAAGGTAATAAAGGGGATCCACTAAGGAAATGCCATGAAGGCTATGTTAACCAGTTTGATGAAAATATTTCAAACTGTATATAAAACCAGCATACTGTACCCCATGACTGCATTAATATACACACCTATGATTTAATTTAAAAAGAAAGGATCCAATGGGGGCAAAGGAAGTCAAACTCTCCTTCTTTGCTGATAATATGCTCAATATGCTCTTATACTTAGAAAACCCCAAAGACTCAATGACAAGAAAGACTCCTGGAAGTGATCCAAAAACACAGTAATGTCTCAGGATACAAAGTCAATGTCCACAAATCAGTAGCCTTTGTATATGCCAATAACAGCCAAGATGAGAAGCTAATCAAGGACACAATTGCCTTCATAGTAGCTTCAAAAAAAAAATACCTAACATACCTAACAAAAGGGGAGAAGGACATCTACAAAGAAAATTATGAAACCCTAAGAAAAGAAATAGCAGAAGATATAACAAATGAAAGAACATACCATGCTAATGGCTGGGAAGAATCAACATTGTTAAAATGTCTCTACTTCCCAAAGCAATCTACAGATTCAGTGAAATACCCATTAAAGTACCAACATCATACTTTCAAGATTTCAAGATTTGGAAAAAAAAATTCTTTATTTTGTATGGAACCAGAGAAAACCCTATATAGCTAAGGCAATTCTTAGTAATAAAAACAAAGCTAGTATCAGCCTACCAGACTTTAGGCTATACTACAAGGCCATAATGATCAAAACAGCATGGTATTGTCACAAAAATAGGATATCCAGAACTGAACAGAAAACCATGAGATGAAACTAATATCTTATAGCCACCTGATCTTTGATAAACTAAACAAGAACATACACTGAGGAAAGACTCCTATTCAACAAATGTTGCTGGGAGAACTGGGTAGCCACATGTAAAAGACTAAAATGGACCCTCACCTTTCTCCACTCACTAAAATTGATTCAAGATGGATAAAAGATCTAAATCTAAGGTATGAAACAATAAAAACCCTTGAAGAAAGTGTGGGAAAAATGCTTGAAGATATTGGCATGGGAAATGACATTCTGAGGAAGACTCCAGTGGCAATTGCAACAATAACAAAAATAAACAAACAGGAATTAATTAAACTGAAAAATTTCTGCACAGCTAAGGAGACAATAACCAGAGCAAATAGACAACCACTAGAATGGGAAAAATATTTGCATATTAAGAATTGGCCAAAACCTTGATAACTAGGATCTGAGGAGAACTCAAATTTCCCAACATAGAAATAGCTAACAATCCCTTATATCAAGAGAGATGAATAGAAGAACTTTCTCTAAGGAAGACAGATGAATGGCTAACAAATATTTGAAAAAATGCTCATCATCTCTAATTATCAGAGAAATGGAAATCAAACCACCCTGAGATATCACCTAAACCCAGAGGCAATGGCTCACATCACAAAATCTCAAAGCTACAGATACTGGTGTAGATATGGAGAGAAGGGAACACTTTTACACTGCTGATGGGACTACAAACTAACACAACCTTTATGGAAAGAAGTGTGGAGAATCCTCAATGCAAACTGGACCTCCCATTTGATCCTGCAATCCTATTACTGAGCATCTACCAAGAAGAAAAAGATCATTTTATCATAAGGACATTTGCACTAGTCTGTTTATTGCTCCTCAATTTACAATTGTCAAATTGTGGAAACTACCTAAATGCTCACCAATCCAGAAATGGATTAATAAGGTGTGGTATGTGTATACCATGGAATGCCATTCAGCCACATAAAAAGATGGAGACTTTACATCTTTTGTATCAACTTGGATGGAGGTGGAACACATTCTTCTTAGTAAAGCATCACAAGAATGAAAAAGGAAGAATCCAATGTACTCAATTTTGATATGAGGACAATTGATGCTAGTACATGGAGGACGGGGGAGAGAAGGGAGAGGGAAGGAGGGAGGGGAGTGGTGGGGTCACAGTGTGTAACACGCCTCTTGGGGGTGGGACACAATTATAAGAAGGACTTTACCTAACAAATGCAAGCAGTGTAACCTGGTTCTTTGTAGCCTCAATGAATCCTCCCCCCAATAAAAAGTTCTAAATAGAATGCTGTCAAATAGCATGGCATGCTACAGAGTAATCTTTTGTGAAAGGAAGAGTCAATCGATGTGCCAAACTTCACTGTCTCTTATTTTGAGACACTTCCACAGCTGTCCCACCCTTCTGCAACCACCACCCTGATCAGTCACCAGCATTCAAGACTACACCCTCCACCAGCAATAAGATTACTACTTGCTGAAGGCTAAGATGATAGTTACCATTGTTTAGCAACAAAGTATCTTTTAGTTAAGGTATACACATTCCTTTTTGACATAATGTTATTGTACATTTAATAAATACAGTGTACTATAAACATAACCTTTAACTGTACTGATAAACCAAAAAGTTTGTGTGACTCACTTTACTGTGACATTTGTTTCATTGTGGTTGTCTAGAACTAGAATTGTGTATCTTTGAGGTATCTCTATGTCTTTATGTAAATATATGTTTGTACATGAGAGAAATAGAAAGGGAAAAGGACCACTTAAAAAAAATACGCTGAGAATGACATGGAAATCTAAAAGGAATTTTAGCTTCCTGATATTTTTCTATTACATGGGAATGATTGGTATATTCTGTTTGAGTATATCTTAGTTAAATATGTTTGCATTATGATTACTTTTAAAATGCTTAAAAATTTAAAATAAATTGAATACTGTCTTTTGCACTAGCAGAGTTAAGAAATATAATGGGTACCAATTCCTTGACAGCTAAATGTCTTTAAAATATTTTATAGAATCAAGCAAAATTAGTACTTATTGCATGACATATTATCCAAAAATTTCATTATCCATGTTTATGTATAATATTTATTGGTCTTCATTTTTTTTTTTTTTAACTAATAATAATTCTGTCCTTGTGACAGTGTCTTCTTGGAGAATCTCATCCTGTCAATTTGTCAGTGCCCGTGTTCTGAGGGCTAAGCCTTATGAGACTTGGAATTCTTCAGAATAAACAGATTAGTTTCAATTACTTTAAAGACTATTTTGGTTGTTCATTTAATTAAGAATATATCTAAATGTTCAGGTTCTATGCTAGGATAACATGAAGATAAATCTGAATAACTAATTTACATTACTTTAAGAGAGGAAAAATATTTTCATGTGTTAATAATATCAGTTAACATGTCCTTATAATGTAAAAGTACAAACAACTGCTTAGAGCTAGAAGTAACCCCTAAATTGATTAATTTCTTTGGGGTTTTTAATTGTTTCTTAGTTTCTTTTTCACTATGTAAATGTTCATTTTAAACTGATAGTGTAGTGTTTCCTCTGAATGAGACTCTTCAGAAGAGAAATCCTAAATTAACTTTGGAGCTAAAGGAAAATACAACAAAACCCACATTAGTGCCCAACACAGAAGGAAGCTGTAGCCTTCTGTTAGAGGTAGCAGTTGAGGACCGTGTCCTCAGATCCTTACACATCAGTGTGGATTGCAACCCTGTGGGCAGCTGGAGGGAAACAGGCAACACCTTTGGGCTTTCCGCTCCTACTTTAGTGACAACAGTCCCATCTCTGCCTCTAGTTCTGTTTTCAGCTGTGCCATCTGATCACATTACACGTGTGTCCCTTGTGCCCTGCTCCAATCTTTCTGACGGTTCCCAAGGAACTCTTTCTTACACTGAGTTGCAGTGGACAGCTCCAGGTAATTAGATCAGAAGAGTGCTTAAGGATTTCTGAAAGCACAGCTTCATATAATGCTGCATCACTATTGATTACTGGGAAACACAGAGAGGAGAAAACAGATGTCCAACAAACACACACTGAGTAGGTAAATTTAAAGTCTGGGTGATGATGACTCCAGGTTGAAAATTGTTTTTATTTTGTTAAAAACTATTAGAATTTGTTTAAATTTGTATCTGACATCTTTCGCATGATTTAAATTCTACTCTGCAGAGGAAATCCTAAAGAACATTTTATATGAAATGAACACGTTGAGTAAGATCCCAGGGAATGTATCTGTAATAATAATTGCTTAAAATTAGTGTTTTCCACCTACCGTTGCCTGAGAATAATAGCACGTCAATAATAAAGGTAATCTTTTTAGAATTTGTCACTTCATGGTGCCAAAGCAAACAACATTGACATAATGCTAAATACCTACCATAATAGTTATTTATCTTAAACTGTCACACAAGGTTACTCTGATTCAGTATCACTTTCTAGTATACTGTACCATTTAATGTTCACATTTAAATATTGTATTTACTTTCTGTATCCAACCTTGCAGTTCTTTTATTTCTAGTACCTAAGTTAGAAACTTGAGTTTGTTCTTGACTTTCTTCCCTCTCACTCTATTTCCAATTGCTATTCTTAAATTTGTCTGTTCCACTCCACATTGTAAATTCCACTGGATACAATTCTACAATAAATACTCAAGCATAATTTGCATAAGTGCCAAATCTTTTTGCTTTTTTGTGCTTTCAGTTGTGTAATAGTCAAATCCAGCCATCACCCCGACAGAGGAACAGTGTATTTAAGCAGAAATCTGTTCCTGTCCTCTTTTTAGTCATTTTGTATTTTGAGATATACTTATTGACTATTTCTTTTGTAGTTTCTGGAAATAGAATTCATTTTTTTTAGGAAGAGGGGGAGATAGGTAATTCAAAACACATTTTCCGTTTTGATTACTTTTTTCTAATATAAAGTTTGATTACTTGAAATTGTTCTGTATGTTTCTCTTTTTCATTTGGCTTTTGTTGACCACCCCGGCTTTAACACTCACATAACTACCTCTTCTGACCAGAAAATACATGCACCAGAAATGATGATCTGCTTTATTCACTGAGAACATCTGGTTATTTTTATCCATCACTTTTGTTCATGCTGTTGTTTTAGTTGGCATTCGTTTCTCTGCCCTCCTGTTTTTCTAATCCTTCTTTATTTAGAGATTCAGATAGATGCTCTCTAATTCAGAAAGGCCTCTTTAACTATTTGGAAGGATTTATCATTAAAAATGAGATTAGACCAAAGGAAAAGAAAACACTCTTTGATGTTCAAACACTCATCAGGTGACTCCCTCTCACCACATGTGCCCTGCTATTATAATTACAATCCTCACATCCAGCTCCTTCTCAGTGTACGCTTTTTGAGGATAAAGGCCATTAGTATTTGCCTTATTCTTTGTAGCACTGTGTATGGCACAAGGTAGGGATTTAATAAATTTTCCTGACTAATGTATGGGAAGAAAAACAAAACCTGACAATACATAGTCCTACATATTCAAGATCACATCTAATTAATTAATTTGGGAATAATGTTATCCAATAAAACAATTAAACCCCATAGTTGGTTAATATATATGTAGATGCACATATATACATATGATATATATTTTTATATATGTACCCACTTTTTGGTTCAGCCAGCACATCTGTGTGTGTGTGTGTGTGTGTGTGTGTGTGCACGCTTGTGTATCCTGGATGAACCAAAAATATGTTAAGTTCCACAATAACTTCCACTTAGTAATAGGATGTGAAGATATTTCATAATTTTGACATAAATTTAATAGATAGATGTACATACCATCCTCAACTTACAATTGCTCAAATTAGGATTTTTTGACTTAAATATGATGCAAAAGTGATGTTGATCTTTTCCAAGGCCTAGGGCTATGCTGCAGTGGCAGCCAGCCTCAGCTCTAGGTAAGCTCCCAGCCTGGAGAGACAACAACTGATAATATGCACTATAATTTGTTGCCAGGTGATTTTGCCCAACAGTAGGCTAATATGTGTTCTGAGCTCCTTTGGTAGGCTAAACTATGCTATATCATGCTCTACAGGTTAGGTGTATTAAATGCATCTTCACATTAAGATATTTTCCACTTATGATGAATTTTGGGGAATGTAACTTCATTGCAAATCGAGGAGCCTCTGTATATCCTTTTTAAAAGAATGTTGATCAGTCATTACTATTTCTGAACAAATTAAATAATTAATTTCATTAGGCCCCTACATTCTAATTCTGATTTGATACTTTTATTCTCATTTCTCCCTTGATTTTCATTGTCACATAAATTTAAATAGCATCTATTCCCTTAAAATTTCAAATACATAGCTCCTAGTTGATTTCTTTTAATCTGCAGGAGCTTCAATTGTATATGCAGTGTACTATTTAGCTTTTCTCTTTGAATTTATAATGAGCAATTCAACCTGGATCACAACTCAATCTGGATCTTCTCCTAAAATTCTGCATGTCCTGATTATTAAATATTCATAATCTGATAAATTAAATAGCCCATATTCATTATTAATTAAGTTAATTAATGTCTACTCGATTACTCCAGGTACATAGGGCAAAGCACATTGGTATCATTTGGATTAGTCACTTTGCCTTTCACGTCACTTACAATTTGTCATCGAATGCTAAGGTCTACCTTTTAACATCTTAGCTCACCCACTGCTGTACTTTGATACAATAACTTAGAACTATTTTCCTAGATTTTGCCCTTGCTTGGTAAATATTTCTATAATACGGTAAAAGGAAATGTCCTATTAAAATATGAGTCAATTCATGTTCACGCCTTTGCTAAAAGTCTCCCAATGATTTCCTAGCTCACTTCACAGTAATAAAGCTGATGTTGGATCATAGCTTACAAGGCTCTATTCCACCTGCCCTGTTAACTGTCTGATATGATTTCGTACTACCTACCCTCTGTCTCCCTGTGATACAGTTTTACAGCGTTTTTGTCAGTGTTTTTTTTTTTTTTTTTTTTTCTGTTTGTTGCAAACACAGGTACACTCCTACAGGAAGAAAGTTGCACTTGGTCTTTCTCTGCTTGACATAATCGTCCTTCCCTCAGATATTCACATAGATCGTTTCTTTCTATTTTTCAGCCTTCTCACCAAATGTCTTTCTCAACAGGGTTCAGTGGGCATGCTACCTAAAATTCCAACTGCTTTTCTTCATCGCTCTTTATACTGGTCTCTGCCTCATTTTCTTTCACAGGATTAGCTCCACTGTACATTATTCTTCTATTTTGTATGCTATTTTTTCCCTGCCTCCCCACTAACAGACATGCTCTATAAAGTAGGAATTTTTGTTTGTTCAGTTCAGCAGACCCTGTACTTCAAATCATTAGTAGGTGCTCCAAAGATTTGTTTTTGAATGAGAAAATGAATGAACAAAAAGATGCTTGAAGTACTTTCCGATTCATCTCATTTTGTATTCATAAGAACTAGACCTTGACCAAAATAGGATTTACCCAAATACCCTATTTACTCTTAGAGAGTTTCCATTTAAATCTTAGAGACCACAATAATTCTGGATATTAGCTATTGCTTGCCACTTTTAAGATATTATACTATTCTTCTTATAAATTTCTATTTTTTGGAAATTAATTGACCATACTCATTGAGTGATTTTCTGTCAACTTTTTTTTTTTTTTTTGAGACAGAGCCTCAAGCTATCTACCCGCTGGGTAGAGTGCCATGGCATCACAGCTCATAGCAACCTCCAACTCCTGGGCTCAAGCAAGTCTCCTGCCTCCGCCTCCCAAGTAGCTGGGACCACAGGCACCCGCCACAACACCCAGCCATTTTTTTGGTTGCAGCCATCATTGTTGTTTGGCCGGCCCGGCCCGGGCTGGGGATTCGAACCCGCCACCTTAGATGTACGTGGCTGGTGCCTTAGCCGATTGAGCCACAGGTGCCAAGCCACCATACTCATTGAGTGATTTTCTTACATGGGTTATTATTGACATTATGGCATGCTCTAATCATATTTTAGTTTTAATTGTATCTTCCTTAGAAAATAGGTTTTCCTCATATTTTCTGTAGGTTCTGTTATTTTACTTTATCATCAGTATTCTAATTCTGAAGACTTGTCTTTTCCTTTCACCTATGGGCTATTAAATTATATTTCAACATTTATATTTTTCATAAATTTGGAAACAAGTTTGCTAATATTTTTTCAAATGTATTAATGGTTCACTTTTTCTGCTCTTTTCTTCTCACTGCACAACTCTGTTAAACTTCTGACTATTTTACAAGCCACTGACAATTTGTTGAGTTGATTTTGCCTTTATTTCACCCGAGAAACTCATTTTAAATCATCGCCTCTATTGTATAGATTTCGTTTTCATTTTCTGTTGAGATTTCCTATCTGTTGACCCAATATCTCTTAAAACAGTTATTTAAAAGCCCTCTTTTCCTAGCTTTAATATCTAGATCATCTATCCTTCAATTTCTGTTATTTTGCATTTTGTCTATGATTAGGAGTCCTAATTTCTTACTGCTTAGCAAATTTCATAATTTTATATTGTATAGAAAATAAATATTGCACATAGAGGAGCAGGGACAGCAATTAAGGAACGTGACTTTTGCTTATTTTTTGAGAATTTTCCCAAAGTGTGATGATCTATGTCTGGCAATGAAAGTAGTGAGATAATTATTCAGATTACAGATACATTGAGTTGATCTGCGATTTAGCTGCATCTTTCAAAAGAATGAGTTAATCTCTACCTAGCTTAACCCCCACAGGTAAGAGCAAAAGCTTCCCAGAACTCTTTTCTTTGTTCTAATTCATATAAAAGCCTGTAGCAGTGATTTTCAACCAGTGTGCCACAGTACACTGGTGTGCTGTGAGAGATCTTAGGTGTGCCACGAAATTTTAAAGATCATTAATTAAATTATTTACAAAAGAAGTTCAAAGCACAGTAAGTATTTTTTTAATTTTTTTAATCAACATAATTTAAGTGTGCTGCAGACATTACTCTAGGTTCAAGTGTACTGTGAGATAAAAACGTCTGAAAAGCACTGGCCTAGAGCAAAGTGTGTAGCAAATCCACCTGCACCAATTAAGATTCCATGAGAGAAACAGAACCAGTAGGAGGTATATCTTAAGGGATTTATTTGTTGCAAAGAATTCCCTCTCTGGATTGTGAGGTATGAATAGGTAAACAAAAATCTGTAGGGCAGGTTACTGGGATGGGCTAACAGAAACTCTCAGGCTAGAGCTGAAATTGCAATCCAGAGGCAGGACTTCTTTTAGAGAAAGCCTCTCACAATTCTGCTATTAAGTTCTGTCAGTTGGTCAGTTGAATCAAGATCACTAGATTATTTTTTTTAATTAAATGATAGCTGTGTACACTAATGCAATCATGGGGTACAGTGTGGTGTTTTGATATACAATTTGAAATATTTTCATCAAACTGGTTAACATAGCCTTTATATCATTTTCTTAGTTATTGTGTTAAGACGTTTATATTCTACTTTTAGAAAGATTCACTTGTACCCTTATAAGATGAACAATAGACATGATCCCACTAATCACTCTTCCTCTACCCATTCAACTCTCTCCCCTCCTCCTCCCCATCTTCTTAGACTGTAATTAGTTTCATAATAGGGTTGTGTACATTACATTAGATACTTTTCTTCCATTCTTAAGATACTTTCTAAGGAGAATATTTTCCAGCTCCATCTATGTAAACATGAAGGAGGTAAAGTCTCCATCTTTCTTTAGGGCTGCATAATATTTCATGGTTTACATATACTACAATTTATTGATCCATTCGTGTGTCAGTGGGCACTTGGGCTTCATCCATGACCTAGCATTGTGAATTGGGCTGCAATAAACATTCTGATACAAATATCTTTGTTGTAATGTGATTTTTGGTCTTCTGGATATATACCTAATAAAGGAATTGCAGGATCAACTGGCAGGTCTATTTTTAGTTCTCTAAGTGTTCTCCAGACGTCTTTCCAAAAGGATCGTATTAGTTTGCATTCCCACCAACAGTGTAGAAGTGTTCCCTTTTCTCCACATCCATGCCAACATCTCTGGTTTTGAGATTTTGTGATATGGGCTAATCTTACTGGAGTTAGAAGATATCTCAAAGTAGTTCTGATTTGCATTTGTCTGATGATTAAGGATGGTGAGCATTTTTTCAAATATCTGTAGGTCATGTGCCTATCTTCTTTAGAGAAATTTCAAGTCCCTTGCCCATCCTGAGATTGGATCACTTGTTTTTTTTCTTGCTAATATGTTTGATTTCTATGGATTCTGGTTATTAAACTTTTGTTGGAGACATAACCAGCAAAAATCTTCTCCCATTCTGAGGGCTGTCTGCCTGCTTTACTTACTGTGTTTTTGGCTATGCAAAAGCTTTCTAGTTTGATCAAGTCCCAAGAGTGTAATTTGATGTTGCTTCAATTTCCCAAGGGGTCTTCCTCATGAAATTTTCTCCCAGGCCAATTTCCTCAAGTGTTTTCCCTACACTTTCTTCTAGTATTTTTATAGTTTCATGTCTTAAGTTTACATCTTTAATCCAGTGAGAATCTATCTTAGTTAATGGTGAAAGGTATGGGTCCAGTTTCAGTCTTCTACCGTCACCAGTCATTTTGCCCAGCACCATTTGTTAAATAGGGAATCTTTTCCCACTCAATGTTTTTAATTGGCTTATCAAAGGTCAGGTAACAGTAGGTAGCTGGATTCATCTCTTGGCTCTCTATTCTGTTCCATACATCTACCTCTGTGTTTTTGTGCCAGTACCATGCTGTTTTGATCACTATGGATTTACAGTATAGTCTGAGGTCTGGTAGCATGATTCCTCTTGATTTGTTTTTATTTCTGAGTAATGTCTTGGCTACTCAAGGTTTTTTCTGATTCCATATAAAACTAAGTTTTGTTTTTGAGGTCTTTAAAGTATGACAGTGGTGCTTAAGAGGGATTGCATTAAAATTGTATATTGCTTTGGGTAGTATGGACATTTCAACAGTGTTGATTCTTCCCAGCCATGAGCATGGTATATTTTTCCATTTGTTAACATCTTCAGCTATTGCTTTTCTTAGAGTTTCATAGTTCTTTTTATAGAGATCTTTCATGTCCTTTGTTAGGTAAACTCCAAAATATTTCATCTTCTTTGGCTCTACTATAAAAGGAATAGAGTCCTTGACTTTTTTTTCAGCTTGCTTATTGTTGGTATATATCAAGGATACAGATTTGTGAGTATTGATTTTGTAATCTGAGATGTTGCTGTATTCCTTGATCACTTCTAAGAGTTTTGTAGTAGAATCCCTGGGGTTTTCCAGATGTACAATCATATTATTTGTGAAGAGTGAAAGTTTGATCTCCTTTGACCCTATATGGATACCCTTGATCACCTTTTCTTACCTGATTGAGATGGCTAAGACTTCAATTACAATGTTAAAAAGCAGTGGAGATAGTGGGCAACCTTCCCTGGTTCCTGAGTGGAAATGATTTCAATTTAACTCCATTCAATACAATATTAGCTGTGGGTTTGCTATAGATGGCCTCTATCAGTTTAAGAAATGGCCCTTGTATACCAATTTTCTTAAGTGTTCTGATCATGAAAGGATGCTGAATTTTATCAAAAGCTTTTTTTGCATCAATCGAGAGAATCATATAGTCTTTGTTTTTTTAATTTGTTTATGTGATGAATTATATTTATAGATTTATGTATATTGAACCAGTCTTGAGACCCTGGGATAAAATTATATCCACACCACTTGGTCATGGTGTATAATTTGTTCAATGTGTTGCTGGATTCTCTTTGCTAGGATCTTGTTAAATATTTTCACATCAATTTTCATTGGTGATATTGGTCTATAATTTTCTTTTCTTGTTGGGTCTTATCCTGGTTTGGGGATCAAGGTGATGTTTGCTTCATAGTGTTAAGTAGTATTTTTTCTTTTTCTATATTTTGGAAAAGGTTAAGTAATATAGATATTTGTTCCTCTTTAAAGGTTTGGTAGAATTCTGACATGAAGCCGTCTGGTCCCGGGCTTTTCTTTTTAGGGAGATTTTGTATAGTTGATGCTATTTCAGGACTTGATATAGGCCTGTTCAACACTTTCACTTTATTCTGGCTAAGTTTAGGAAGGTGGCGTGCTTCCACATATTGGTCTATTTCCTTCAGATTTTCGTATTTCTGAGAATAGAGTTTCTTGTAATATTAATAAAGGATTTTTTTTTAATTTTTGAGGAGTCTGTTGTTATTTCATCTTTGTCATTTCTGATTGATGAAATTAGAGACTTTACTCTTTTATTCCTGGTTACGTTAGCTAAGTTTATCTATTTTAATTGACCTTTTCAAAAAACTAACTTTTTGATTTATTGATCTGTTGTATTATCCTTTTGTTTTCTATTTCATTTAATTCTGCTCTAATTTGGGTTATTTCTTTTCTTCTGCTGAGTTTGGGATTGGAATATTTTTCCTTTTCCAGTTGCTTGAGATGTCCCATTAAGTTGGACCTCCCTCCTTGAGGGAGGCTTGCAATGCTATAAATTTCTCTCCTAGGACTGCCTTTGTGGTATCTCAGAGGTTCTGGTAATTAACGTCTTCATTATTGTTTTATTCCAAAAATTTCATAATTTCTTTCTTAATTTCATCTATGACCCAGCTATTGTTCAGCATAAGGCAGGCATCCTCAAACTATGGCCCATGGGTCACATGCAGCCTGCCTAGGACATTTATCTGGCCCGCTGGGTGTTTTTGCCTCTGCTGTCTGTCCTGCTTCACAGCCAACTTGTCCCAGGGCCCGCAGTCTAGCCCTCCAGTGGTCTGAGGGACAGTGAACTGGCCTGTTTAAAAAGTTTGAGGACCCATGGCATAAGGTTATTTAGTTTCCATGTTTTTGCATGATTATGCAGTTTCCTGTTGTGACTGAGTTCAACTTTTATTCCATGATGGTCCGAGAAGATGTAAGGAATAGTTTCTATTCTTTTAAATTTGCTGAGGTTAGACTTGTGACCTAAAATGTGATCAATGTTGGAAGATGTTCCATGGGCTGATGAGAAGAATGTGTATTCAGTTTTGTTAGGATGAAATGTTCTGTAGATGTCTGTTAAATCCAATTGTTGAATGGTTAAGTTTAGGTCTAAAATTTCTTTGCTTAGCTTTTTATTGGAGGATCTATCCAACACTGCCAAAGGAGTGTTAAAATTTCTGACTGTTATGGTGCTGTGGGAAATCAAGTTGCTCATGTCTGTTAGAGTCTCTCTTATAAATTGAGGTGCATTCTGGTTGGTTGAATAAATGTTAATAACTGAAATCTAATCATATTGAGTTTTATCCTTAACATATATGAAATGACTATCATTATCTTTCTTTACTTTTTTTAGTTTAACGCCTATTTTATCTGTGAATAAAATTGTAGCACCTGCTCTTTTCTGATCTCCATTTGTCTGAATTATAGATGACCATCTCTTCACCCTGAGTCTATATTTATCTTTTAAGGTAAGATGAGATTCTTGTATGCAGCAGATATCTGGCCTGAGTTTTTGTATCCAGTTAGCCAACCTGTGCCTCTTTAGAGGACAATTTAAGCTATTCAACATTAATTGAGAGTATCGATAAGCCTGGTAGTATTTTGGGCATTGAGGCATTTTTTGAAAGTCCAATGGACATTTTTAATCCTTTCACCACTGTGGAAGTTGGAATTTGATCAAAAGTTTCTGAGTTTCTGAGTGAGTGGTAGAGCATTGTGCTGGTCATTGTGAAGAATAGGTCTGAGAATATCTTGGAGAACTGGTTTAGTTATGGCAAATTTCTTCAACATGTGAATGTCATTAAAGTATTTAATTTCTCCATCATAAATGAAACTCAGTTTAGTTGGATACAGGATCCTGGGGTGAAAGTTATTTTGTTTTAGGAGGTTAAAAGGCGATGATCATCCTCTTCTGGCTTGAAAAGTTTCAGCAGAGAGACCTGTAGTCATTCTAATATTCTTCTCCTTATAGGTTATGGTTTTCTCACCTCTGGCTGCTTGCTGAATTTTCTCCTTCATATTAACTTTGGTGAAGTTAATTATAATGTGTCTGGGAGATGCTTTATTTGGATTGAGTCATACTGAGGTTCTGAAACTGTCTGTGATCTGAATTTCATAATCTCTTGTCACGTTTGGGAAGTTCTCCTCAATTATCTCTTGGAGTAGAGCATCTGGCCCATTTGAAGCAACCTTGTCATCTTCAGGAATTCCTATAAGGCAATCTTAGTTTTTTTTTAATTATCCCACAGCTGTCTGAGAGAATGATCCATTTTTGCTCTCCACTTCTCTTCCTCTTTGAGCATTTGGGAGCATTCAAAAGCTTTGTCTTCAATATCTGAAATCCTTTCTTCTGCCTGTTCCATTCTGTTATTGAGGGATTCTACTGTATTTCTGAAATCTTGGGCTGCAAGTTCTTTTCTCAATGTGTCAAAATCTTTGGTGATTTTGCATTGACTTCATTGAATTTTTGAGATAACTTTTGAGTTATTCCTAGAATTTCTAATTCCAACTTTACTTTTATTCTATTACTATTATTTGCCATCCAAATTCCAAACTTTATTTCTGATATCTCAGCAATTTGTTTATGAATGGATTTTCTGGTGTGTCCGCCTTGTCATTACTTTGGGGAGTTGATCTACTCCAATTATTCACGTTGTGGAGTTTTGCCACTGATTCTGCCCCATGATTATTTTTCACCATTTGGCTAGATGAACAGGTAAGGTGAAATTGGATTAAGGGTTCCTGGAGTAGTGATTAACTAGCCCTTTGTCCAAGAGCTGGGACTGATGACTGTAGCTTTTCTCTTATAGATTGCAAAGGACCCATATAGTACTATGGCCTGAGACACTAGGGACCTGCTTGGTGTGATGGGGCTAGGTGGCTCTGTTTTGTTTTCAGCTGGGCTCTGTCCAAACCTAAGGAATCAGTAACTCTGGGTTAATATCTCAACTGTGGAGAAATATAAGCAACTAAGACATCCCCCCCCCCCACCATGGCAGCAAATTGAAAAGGAAAATCGAACCTTCCCACAAAATGACATGACAACCAGGATGCCACCTTGGATGGTCCTCAGGTGATGGGCCCAAGTCAAGAGTTCCAAATCAATTGTCCCAAGCAGCACAAAGTCTCAAGTGGGAGAGTTTAAAAGAGAGAGCAACTAGATAGCTGGGGTCTGCTGGCAGCTTGAATGTGGCTTGCTCTGTTGTTTTGTGGATTCAGAAGAACCCACCCAGCAAATGAGTTAGTCTGGGAATGTTGATGCCTCCTTCCCCACCTTCCATGTGTGTCACACCCAGTTACTGGTAACCCTGTAAGACTGAGCCATTGAGCCAGGGATTTGGCCTGCTTGAGTCACAGAGAGATCTATATCTCCTTAGCCATGCCACTGCCCTCTGCCACCTGCTAGCATGGGGAGCTGAAGCCTAAAAATCTTGGGTGCTTAAACGAAGCTGAGGAGTGTCACTCATTGTCACTCAGCCCTGCCCCAGATTGATGTTGCTACCACTTATATTCTCAGGGTATTTGTGTTTCTGTCCCGGCTGTATTCCACTGCAGACCAGGTGCTGTTTGAAACTGCAACTCAGCCCTGCTCTGTGCTGCTGCCATCGTTGCTGTGCCAATTCTTATGGCACTGGCGTCTCTGTCTCCGCTGCACTATGTGTTGGGGCTGGTGTGGTTATGTGCATATTCTAGTCTCTGTCCCCACCATGCCCTGCCCTGGCAGGTACCACCTCAGGCATATCCTTTGCTCACAGGCCCTGCATTTCTGTTCCATCATTGGCTGCTACCAGAGTAGAGCCCTGGCTCCCTCTGTTTGCTAAGAGAGATAGGAAGTGTTTCTCTGAAATATCACCAGGGGTATGAGCCTTATTGTTCCCCGCTGCAGCTGCTCTGTGCCCTGAAGCACTGTTTCTCCCTCTCCTGTATGGCTCCCTTGCACTGTAGTCCCCACTTTACACTGAGCTGCTGATTCAGCATAGACTCATAACAGCCCACACCTTGTCCATACCTCTTGAGAAAATGCCCAAGAATCTGGACTCCATGGGGGATAGGCTTCCAGACCTCAGGGTGGGAGTGGAGGGGAGTGCTGGGAGTTCAGAATTGTGGGTAGAGTATATGTTCAGTTTTATGCCTGGCAGGAGAATTCCACGGCACAATAGTGGGTCCTCTTTGGGAAAGGAGATCTGGTTTTTAGTAGCTCTCTCCCATGGGCTAGAATAAGAAGAGATCTGAACTCTGCTTGCTTGTTTGTAGAAAGTACACTGTGAGCTGTTTTCATGGGGGAGGGGACTCCTGTCTGCTTGGCAATGGGTTTTGTACCTATTGTTTGTTTCCTTGGGGGTTGCAGCTTGCCTCAGCAGTGGTGATGTGCACTCTTCAATCTTCTCTCTTGGCTCATATCCAAACCATCAGCTTACTTGCTAAACTTCTGTCTTTTACTCTCCTGGACAGAAGCCTCTGTGAAAAACTGGCTCTAGTCAACTATCTTGCCTCCTCCCCCATTGCTTAGTTTTAGCTTTTGCATCTGCAAGATGAAAAGCTAATTAAGGACACAATCCCCTTCATAGCAGCTTCAAAGAAAATGAAATACCTAGGAATATACCTAAACAAAGAGGTGAAGGACCTCTATAAAGAAAATTATAAAACCCTAAGAAGAGAAAAGGATATTAACAGGAAAAGATATTAACAAATGGAAGAACGTACCATGCTCATGGCTGGGAATAATCAACATTGTTAAAATGTCTACACTTCCCAAAGAAATCTACAGATTTAATGCTATCACTATTAAGATACCAACATTGTAATTTCAAAACTTGGAAAAAATAATTCTTCATTTTGTATGGAACCAGAAGAAACCCCATATAGCTAAGGCAGTTCTTAGTAATAAAGACAAAGCCAGGGGCAAACAGCTTACCAGAATTTAGGCTGTATTACAAGGCCATAATGATCAAAATAGCATGGTATTGGTGCAAAATTAGAGATATAGACATCTGGAACTGAATAAAAAACCAGGAGATGAAGCTAACATCTTACACCTACCTAAACTTTGATAAACCAAAGGAGAACATACACTGGGGGAAAGAATCCCTATTTAATAAATAGTGCTGGGAGAACTGGATATCCACATGTAAAAGACTGAAACTGGACCCACACATTTCTCCACTCACAAACTTGAGTGGATGGATAAAAGACCTAAATTTAAGGCATGAAATGATAAAAATCTTCAAGGAAAGTATAGTGAAAACACATGAAAATATCAGCCTGGGGAAAGACTTTATGAAGAAGACTTCTGTGGCAATTGCAACAATGACAACAACAAAAAAATAGGACTTATTTAGACTGAAAAGCTTCTGCCCAGTTAATGAGGCAGCAATCAAAGCAAATAGATGACATACACAATGGGAAAGGATATTTACATATTTTGAATCTGACAAAAGCTTGATAACTAGGATGTACAGAGAACTCAAATTAATTAACATGAAAAAAGCCAACAATCCCATATATCAATGGGCAAGACATTTGAATAGAAACTTCTCTAAAGAAGAGAGACGAATGGCTAACAAACATATGAAAAAATGCTCATTGTCCCCAATTATTAGAGAAATGCAAATCAAAACCATCCTCAGGTATCATCTAACCCCAGTGAGAATGGCTCACATCACAAAATCTCAAAACTGTAGATGCTGGCATGGATGTGGAGAGAAGGGAACACTTTTACACCGCTGGTGGGACTGCAAACTAATACAACCTTTTTGGAAGGAATTATGGAGAACCCTCAAAGAACTCAAACTAGACCTCCCATTTGATCCTGCAATCCCATTACTGGGCATCTATCCAGAAGAAAAAAAAATCCTTTTACCATAAGGACACTTGCATTAGACTGTTTATTGCAGTTCAATTTACAATGGCCAAAATGTAGAAACACCCTTAATGCCCACCAATCCAGGAATGAATTAACAAGCTGTGGCATATGTATATCATGGAATACTATTCAGCCATTAAAAAAGATGGAGACTTTACATCTTTTGTATTAACTTGGATGGAGGTAGAACACATTATTCTTAGTAAAGCCTCACAGGAATGGAGAAGCAAGAATCCTATACATTCAATTCTAATATGAGGACAGTTAATGACCTAGTACACAGTGGGGAGTGGGGAAGGGGAGAGCAGAAATAAGGAAGGAGGGAGGGAGGTGGAGGGGTCACAGTATGTGCCACACTTTTTGGAGGCAGGAAACTATGGTAAGAGGGACTTTACCTAACAAATGCAATCAATGTAACCTGGTTCAAAAAACTAAAAAAAAAAAAAGAAAGAAAAAAAATAAATTAGGACTTAATTTATGGCCTAACATACGGAAAATATCCCAGGAGCACTGAGAAGAATTTGTTTATGAAACAACAACAACAAAAAAAGAAGCCCATGCAACCAGGGGCTCAGAGTACAGGTTTCATTCATTTCTTGATAAATTTGTTCCTTCAGGCTTTTCAAATTCTTTTCCAAACAAGAAAGGGAGGGTGGTCCAAAGAAGGGGGGGAGATCAGAAGGGCAGGGAGGTCATTCTTAAGTTACTCACACATATTTTTATTAGGAAGCTATTCCTTCATATGTTGGGAAAATGTTCATGCTTCTAACACTAACATTTACTGGGTAAATAGAAACGTTACATCATGTTGAATGAGATTTGAAATAAGCAAGACAGTTTTGGTGTTTGCCTTTTGAAGATTTAGAGTCTGTAATTTCTATAGATTTCAGGTCTGAAAATTAGAATTTCAGCTACATATACCTTAATTTTTTCTTTTCCTTATTCTTAAACATTTTAGGTAAAATTTACAAAAAGTGGAAAGCACGCATTAAGAGTGCAGATCAGTGAGCTCTGACAAAGGCAGGAACCTCGGTAGTCCTTACCCCTCTCAACGTATATTTTCATCATTCCCCAAATTTCCTCCTGCTGCTTTCTAGTCAACATTCTTCTCCCACCTTAAGGCAATCATTCTTTTGATTTCTATCATTGTAAGTCTTACCTGCTCTTGGACTTCGTATAAACAAAATTACACATACTCTTTCTTGTGTGTCTAATTTATTTCATTCAAAATAATGTTCCTGAAATTTACTTATGTCAGTCTGTGTATCAAATGTTCATTCCTTTATATTGATGAGTGGGGTTTCATTGCATAGCCCTCAATTTGTTTTTTCTGCATCCTATTGGTGGACACTTGAGTTGTTTTAGATTTTGGCTCTTGTATATAAGGCTGCTATGAAAATTCTGTGCAAGTCTTTTTGTGAATATGTGTTTTTGCTTCTCTTGGGTGAATATTTAGGGTAGAATTGCTGGGTCAAAGGTCTGGTGTACATTAGACTGTAGAAAACACTGACAGCCTTCATTTCTTCTTCAGCAGAACATGGTATTAATTTTTTCATTATTCTAAAGCACCTGGGATCCTCAGAGGAATGACTCTATTAAAGCAAGAATGATTATTAATTAAAGTTTGTGACAAAGTATGCAATTTTATGTCAGACATTTCATCTCTATAAAGAGTTGTTTTAATTACTTAAAATTAAATTTAGTAATTATCAAGGCATCCCTGAGGACTTAAAGGTCAGTGTACTTCACAGAACATCCTGGAGAATTCTTTTGAAAAAGAAATCATACCAGTCAGGGGCCAAAAAGTCACATAGTTATCTTAATGGAAAGAATGCAATGTAAATAATTATTAATTAGGTATAAAGGTATTAGCCAGGTAACTGAAGAGAAAAAATAGAGCAGTTAAGTGTCATTGAAGTAGCACAGAAGGATCCACCTTCTTCTAGGTGTGGGGAAGAAAAGGGAAGCAAGGCTGGGATTACTAAAATGTAGTATTATGGGGCTAAAGTTCAGCCTGTAGGGGCACTACTTGGCTGGAGTCGAGGTCTTGGGACAGGAGTGGGTGACCAGCTCCATGACAGGGGTCTGCACACTGTGGCCTGTAGATGAAGCCCAGCCCACTGCCTGTACTTTGCATAGTCTGTGAGTTCAGAATGATTTTCACATTTTTAAGTGGTTGGAAAAAAAATCAAAATTATAATTATATTAGTTTCCTAGAGCTATTGTAAAAAAGTGCCACAAACAAGGACAACAGAAATTTGTTCTCTCACAGTTCTGGAAACTAGAAATCCCAAAGCAAGTTGCCAGTGGGGCTCGGCTCCCACTTAGACTCCAGGGAGGAGCCTTCCATGCTGCTCTGGTTCCTGGTGGTGGCTGTGGATCCTGGGCATTCTTCTCCCCTGTTGTGGCCTCTGTTTTCACAGGGTGAACTCCTCTTTGTGTGTCCACGTCTTCCCCCAGGGTCCTCCTCTATAACCACATCAGTCACACTGGGTTACAGCCACTTAATGACCTCATTTTTAACTTTATCGGCAAAGATCTTATTTCCAATTGAGATTCCGTTCACAGCAGGGGGGTTTGCCCTACAGTTATCCCATAACTTCTGTGGTTCATCTTACAAGGGTACAAGTGAATCTTTCTATGAGTAGAATATGAACGTTTTAACACAATAACTAAGAAAGTTACATGAAGGCTATGATAACCAGTTTGATGGAAGTGTCTCGGATTGTGTGTGAAAAC